>JAYJMB010001022.1:0-29680 GCA_036873735.1 Pouteria campechiana | reverse complement strand
CAAAGCACTACTCAAATACACACCCACATGTGCTACTCAACTTCAATGACATCATCCACACTATCATTGACATGGATGCTGATGTGATCACTATCAAAAACCCTCACTCTGATGAGAAGCTCTTCTCTGTCTTCTGTGAAGGGGTTTAGTATGGAATTGGAATTGATCCAAGGGTGTATGACATACACTTGCCTCGCATCCCATCAACAGAGGAGATTGCTGATCGCATCAACATGATGCTTGTTGTGCCAAAGACAAACATCCTATGGGTGAATCCTGATTATGGGCTCAAGACCCATAAATATAAGGAGGTGAAACCTACACTAACCAACATGATTTTTGCTGCCAAGCTACTATGCACCCAATTTGCTAGCACCAAGAACAACATATATGGTAATGGTTTGCTGCTTGGCATTTTTGCTCCAATTTTGAGGAGTAGGAACTTTTTGGTTTCTGTTTGTCAAATACGGAGGGACGTGTTGTGATGAATGTATAGCAAAATGGTAGGTTCATGAGCAACAAAACTCCTCTCCATGTCCTTTTGAAAGCTACCATGGAAGGAAATTACCCATGTCATAAAATCAGATGTGGAGTTGAGGTTGCAAAAAATGAATTAGTCTAGACATTACTAGGCCCTGCTATCGGATTTCTAGAGAATGCACAATCAAGCAAGGAAGCATAGTCGCTAGGATTCCAACATTTCACTCACATAAGCAAACAGCATTGTTGGCCATGGGCAATAGCAAAATTGCAAGCAATAGGAGAATCTTTCATTTTGGCAGATTCTTTTTGTTTTCTCCACAGTTCATGATTAATGTTGCAGCCTAGAGAAGGGCTGTCCGCATGAATAAGCAAAGGCGTTTCTCAAACTGATTCTACCACCAGCAACCACTCCACTTGCATAGTCAAGATTGCTTACACTATCAACTCAAGTAGCTTGCAATTGAAATCAGTGGCATCTGATTGGGGGTTCTTGGATCAGCTCATCACTCTAGCATTTGTTTCTAGCACAACAACGATGTGATGGGTAAGGAGAAGTTTCACATCAACATTGTGGTCCCTGGCCATGTCGACTCTGAGAAATCTACAACCACTAGGTACCTCATTTACAAGCTTGACAAGTGTGTCAAAAGCTGCTAAGATCAACAAGAGGTCATTTGAGTATGCATGGGTGCTTGACAAGCTCAAGGCAGAGCATGAGCGTGGTATCACCAACGACATTCGCTTTGTGGAAGTTTGAGACCACTAAGTACTACTACAATATCATCGATGCCCCTAGTCACCGTGACTTCATCAAGAACATGATTACTGGAACATCCCAGGCTAACTGTGTTGTTCTGATTATTGATTCTACAACTAGTGGTTTTGAGGCTGGAACCTCAAAGGTAAGCTTATGGAAGGTTTATTGCAAGTTTAGGTTTAGTCCAAAATAGTTTCAGGTTGCTTCTAAACTTGGAAACAAATGATGGGATGAAGCTACCCAGAAATCAATTCAATGCTCCATTGGACACATAATCAATGGATTAATTGAAATGTTACTGATAGATGTTTATTAATATATAGACATTTGAGCAGTAGTATCAAAGCATAAAGACGTTTTTCACAGCTACCATCCAAAGAGGCTAAAAGTAGATAGTGACATCTCCTCCTAGTGGTAGGCAATGAAACATACTCCATGTTGGTCGCATAGGCGACAACTCTAGGCTCTCCATCGAGTCGTGCAAGCAAAAGCAAAGAGGTCTTCTCTGAATGCCATTAAGTCGCTTTGGTTAGAATCTTTCTCTAGTTCTGCTACCCCCTTGCGTAGGCGAAGAGAAATGAAAGATAACCTTATCAACAGCATCTCCAAACAGGCATGGCCCCACTAAAATCAAGCAACGGAATTAGACACCATTACTAACGTTGACAAAAAATGACTCATTAGCAGCAATGTCACGTAACTACCAGGTCGTGGAGGCAAGATGGTCTCGTAGACAAGACACACCTATGTCAATATTATTTTATATGATTTTGATGATAACAAAACTTATATTAAAGAGAAGAATCCTGTATGCTTAAATTTCTAACAATCATATAAATAGTTATGAGTTAATAAATATTAATTAATATAAACATGAATGATTAATTATACAAGCATACATTCCTCACTTTATGGTATGCACACAATAAACATGAGTTAACGTTTACTACATAAATTTGCTAAATAAATATTATGCAACATAATTACTTAAGCTTCTATATTATGCATTTAATAGAGATATATATTATCCTTACTTTACAAAATGATACAGGCACATGAGGATAAAATACATTATGATATTATATATATGAAAGCTAATAACATAGCTAGTGTAGATAAGTTCAAGTGTAGGATCATGATCATTTGTAAACAAATTGTAACAACTATCTGCTATGTTACAAAGGAGTTGAACTAATGAAAATCATGGAAGAAGAAGAAAGCAGAAGACAAGCATCGAGAAAGGTTGCAATTGAGGTTTTCATGAACAAAAGCAATAGGAGACAAACGAGGCTTCAAAGATGCGCTTCAACGAGTTTGCGTTGTCTATCAACTTCAATGAGAAAATTTCAATAAACAAATGCAAAACAAGAAGTTAAAGATGAAGCCATGGTCGAAGAGCATATAGTTGTTCAAGAAACTCAAGCTATCTAAATCAACCGAAGAAAACTTGTCTGAGATGAAGAAAGAAGAAGTAGCTTCATCAAATACTCAAACATAGGAAGAAAAAAGAAATTGTCGCCTAGATAATCATGCTCAAAGAGGAGAAAACATTGTTTGATCAACAAATTTAGAAGAATGGATTAGTCTTAGGACAGAAAGGTAATATGAAGAAAGAAGGGAGTGCAACTTCAGCTGAGCTAAGATAAACAAATCGAGATTGAAGAACCAAGAAAGTTGCAAGAACAAACCCTTTATGTTGCACGAAGTATGTAGAATAGTTAAATAACTCTACGTTGTCTTCAAATCAAAAGGTCGTTTGTCACAATAGACAAAGTAGAAGCCGCACATTGAGCATAGATAAATCTGAACAGACAAACAGGTGCTTGGACTGAAATGGGCTTCAACAGACAAAGTCATGATCATCTACAACCTATAACAGACAAACCTATGCAACGTGCAGAGTACTCTGTCCAAGACAAAGAACACTTCATCTATCACTTACACCAGATGAATATTGCACTTCTGTTCGAGCAAGTTAAAGTTAGCTTCGTCTAGCACCTTCAATAGACAACAAAGAACAAAAGAAGAAAATCACACTTTGTTTGTTAGTGCAAGACTGAGCAAACTTCATCTGTCACCTCCACCAGATGATGAAGAATAAAGGAAGCACAACCCACTTTGTCTATTTGTATAGAAGAAAATGTTTATCAATCGATCAGTCTATCTTCATCAGCGCCATCCAGAGATTATCTTCTATCTACAATAGACAAAGAACATTCACGAAGGATCAATCAACAAACAAATCTTCCGGAGAAATTGAGGCAGATAACGAAGAGTTTGTCTATCAGTCAGTTCAACTTAATCTGCGCTAGTCAAAGTTTGTTTGCTACTTACAATAGACAAAATCGTTCTTATGGAAGTTCAACTGACAAACAAACCTTGGAAGAATTCATCTACAACTTATGGTAGACAAATGCAGACAGAGAGAGGCCGTGACTTGTCAAAGAAAAATCAATTTATCTGATTAAGCATACATATGGCATCTGCACTCAAGCTGTCATTGTGCAAACTTATACCAATCACTATTTCTAGCAACAAGCGGCGCTGCAAGACGTTCAAAGCTATGATGAGTCAAATGAGGAATACCTTTTTTTAACATAGCTCATCCTCCTCTCTGAACAGCAATGCAGTAAATTGAGACAAATTAGAAAGACCTAGACTTCGACAACAGAAACTCAAATGGTCTTATTCTTTCAATGTTGCTCTCGTTTCTACATTCAATGGAACCCATCTTCTCTAGCAGTTGAAAGTGTGAAAAAGCCATTTAAGGAGAAAAAGGGGATGATTCAAAGGTGGAGGAATACTTTTCAAATGCACCTAATCTTATGCAAATCCTTCCACCCATGACCAAGAGATTAAATCGTCATTTATCTTTCATGAGCTTCAATCCGCTTATCCTTGTGGCCATTGTCTTTACTTTATGTAAAGATATTTTATATTATATGGAGCTAAGAGAGAGATCATATCTTCCCCTGTGCTTCATTGTAACACTATAAAATATCAATTTTTTGGTAAACTTAAAACCAAAGAGTTTTTGGTTAGCTCTAGAAAACTAACAAGTTTGCTAGTGATCTTTAAAACCAGTGAGTTTTTGGTGAACTCATGAAAACCACATTGAAATGAGTTGTTGGTGAACTTAGAAAAACCATCCAGTCTGCTAGTGACCTTTGAAACTAGTGAGCTTCTTGGTAAGCTCATAAAACTAGAAGAGTGTTAGAGACACTTTCTTATGCCCCCTTGGCGCTAGAATCCAAAAGAAGTGTCAGGGACACTTATGTAATCTATTGTGTAGGGTATAGTAGAACCCAAGGCACAATGAGTGTGTGCTCTTGGAGGAGTAGATGGATGAACCACTATAAAACTTGTCTTATCTGTGTGAGTGTGTTTGTTCATTTGCTTCATTCTTCATGCATTTTATTATTCCTATTATTCATCTTATGCCACACCACACACAAGCAAGAAAAGAGGGGAATGATTCAACAAAGGTTAAGCAATGAATTTTTATTTACCCAATTTACTCATCCCCTCTTGGGTTAAGCCATCCTACGGGACTCTACAAGTGGTATCAGAGCGGACTAGATAAATAATTGTAGCGATCCATTTGGCTTAACCAACATTATCATCCTCTGTATTCTTCCAAGAGCAGTCCATCTTCGATCTTCCAAATTTTTTATAGATTAAACTAGATATGATGAAAAAAAAGATTAGAAACATCTCTTATGGCCAAATGATTTTTTTCTATTAAAATTTTTTGTATTGGCATAAGCAAGGATGAAACGAGAGGAGAGCTGAAAATGTTTAAAACTTACTGTATGCTCTTCATCCCACCATTTGTATGGATGTCTTGGCTTATGAACTGATATTAGAAATCTTAGACAAGTCAAAGACAAACTAATAAGGGACAAAAACACTTGGCACTCACACACCACTTGTGTTATTATTTAAACTAACTTGAGTGTAGGAAATCTAAGAAAGGAGAAAATAAACTCCTGAAGAAGAAGAAAGAGAATGAAGACTTGGTCCAAAGAAACAAATTAAAGACATGATGAAATACCAAGTTCCTTCAAAATAAAAAGGAAAGGTAAGTGTAGGTATAACACTCTAACTCAAAACCTTTTACTGAATGTGTCATTATCTAAACTTTTGAAATATTCACTTGCGCATTTCTTTTGGTCCGTTCTTTTGTTAATAAAGTACTTATGTTTAGTCTTTCCATTTATTATCTCGTCTATGTACATGATTTTAGTTTAATCATTACATTCAATTCCTATGATTAATTACATTCTTGTAGAATTAGATTTACATTCTTATATTGCCTTTTTGAATTTTGATTAGTCATTTGTACATATTCATTTGTATAAATCAAAGCTTATTCTTTGAACTTTTATATCATGAGAAATAGAGTTCGTAGTTAGAATTTTGTCTATACACCTTACTTTGTATTTTGATTAAGAATTAAACTTTAAAACTATACTTGTGTATTTCTGCTTATTCATTTATTCTTACATTCCATCTATAGAAACTAAATGCTACACTTAAAATTTTTATTGATTAACTAAATGTACATTTATAGAGATAAAGATTCATTTACAAAGTAGTTTGTATATATATATATATATATACTCTGATCATTCATCTATATACATAGGAGAATATAGAGTTAACACTAGGATAAGTAAAACTCTAAAAAACATAAAGTAAAATTTATAAGATAATCAAGAATTATGAAAAATAACATTCAAACAATAAATAATCTAAAACTAAGAGTGCCTAAAAGATACATAACTAAAGGAAAGATAAAATAACAAAACTGAATGATTATGCTCAAATCAGTATAGAAGAATGAAGAGTATTCTAGCACATTAATTTAACTACAATTTACAACTGTGCTAGTTCAAGCAACTTAATATGTGATTAAGGCAAAATGCTTATTCTGTTCACTCATGAAAAATGTTTTAATCCATCATCTTATCTCTCTGCATATTGTTATGATTAAAATGATTCTTTGTACTAATATATTAAGAATACATGTCCAAATCAATTTGAACTCATTAACAAAGAAAGTGCAAGAATATATTAAGTGTATATATAAAGCTTGAGTTGAGCATAAAAGAAAGACAACAATAAAAAATCAAATTCTTCTTCTTAACTCACAAATCCAAGTAAAAGAACCTACAATTTCAAGTTTTGGATGCAAGAAAATGATTGAAAACTATAGCCCAAAATAGCATCAAAATTGGCATCAAAGGCTTGACAGTAGAAGCTAATCGTTTACTCAAGACTGACAACAACACCTACAAACTCAAATGAGAAATCTATGAAGGAAGCACCAAAAGACATAAGTTGTTAAACTTGATTATATTTCTTTCATTGGTATATACTCTAGTTGCCTCTAAATGAACTACATTGGATTTGAATTAAGTCAAGTTTTATTATTTTGAGCTAAATCATTTCAAAGATCTTAACAAGCCTTAAAATGATCAGAACTATAACATTATTACAGTCCTAAGACATTGTCAAGCCTGCTTGGAAAACCTCACAGTTTAAGGTCTCAAATAGAAATTCCATTCCTAGTCATTCCTTCTATAATAATGTTTATTGGCTTGATCGCATATAAAGAATTAGAATTGAAAAGTTAAAACTCATAAAGATAACCATCATGACATACAAACAGAACATCTAACATTAACAAAATTCCATGAACATTCAAACATTCAAAAATTTCCATCTTCTTAAAACATCAACAGTCACCAATAAGTTCAAAACATTTAACAAAGAAAATTAAAAATGATTACTCTTTTAAAACTTCAATAACTGCTAACAACTTTGTAATTTTGTCCAGAGTCATAGACAGTTCTTTCTCCAAAGCCTTAATTCTATCCATAATCTCTCTATAAGCTATACACCGGTTAGTCAAAAGAAGATCTGTGGAGACATTTATCTTCTTAGCAGACTTTAATTTCTTCTTCAACTGTCTCACCTCCATTTCTAAAAAATGAATCTGACCGTTTCCCTCACTTATCTCTCACTCCATTATTACCCGAATGTTAACCTCATATATTATCTATCGAACTAAATATCATAGAATATAAGGGTCACAGCCAATTTTCAAAAGACACATAAACTTTATAAGAATAATCATAACTTAAATAGGAATAGATCTTCATCATTTTAGAGACCCAAATAGGACATAATAGGATCATGCATTATCACTGTTAAACAACAATGAATAAAATATAATAAAAGATACACATCCAATATTTACTTACTAAAAGAATGATTCTATAAATAGCATAAAACACTAAACTTAAATTTTCATAAAAGACCAGAACATGTAAAATCACAAATGTGAGTTTAAAGAGTTGTAATATTACATATAAAAAGTTCATATCAAAAAGCAAAATTACTTAATCAACTAAAACATCAACAATCGCTTCCAACTCTTTAACTCTTTGGTGAGCTTTGGCTAACTTTGTCTCCAAATCTTTAATATGCTCTATGGCCTCCATATAAGTAGAGGAGTTCTTAGCTAAGAGACAAGTAAAAAAAAGATTACTACCCCTAACGAAAGCCAAATCAAACTTCAGCTACTTAATCTTATCCTAAAGAACTAGACATCTCTCTATAGCCTTAAAAGCAGGATCATCATTCCCACCTTGAATCAATTTAATAGAAGAATTAAAAGACACCATGATCGCCTTCGTAAGCATTGAAGAGTCATCCCTTCTTCCTAATCCCTTTCTGCAAGAAAAGCGAAAGATGAGAGCTTCTTCGCTTCCCAAGTAATTTGTCAACTCCACCATTAATAACTCTCAACTGTCACCCCTAATAATAATGACAACAACCATTAATTAAAAGGAGATGATTATTAACAGTAAATCATGCATTCTCATTGCATTTGCACGCTTAATTGATTAGTAACTAATTATTGCCCCTTATAAATATGTTTCTTAATAAAAATTTTTAATTATCAAAATGCTTGGAAAGTATTCAATATTATAATCAACCTAATTAATCTAGTCATTACATTAAATTAATTAGTAGGAACAAAAAATTTGTATATAAAAGAAAACAATATTCCAAAATCCAACAAAATAGGGGGAAAACTTAAAGAAAGAATACTATATAAACAAGAAGAAAAATATTATTAAGGGAAGAGAAATAAAATAATTACAAGTGATTTTTTTTATTATGACAAAAAGGGGGAGAGAAATATTAGAGACTGTAAGAAATGTGAGTGGCTTGTGAGAAAAATGATTAAGCATTAGGAAAATGATATTAGGGTCGAACCCATAGAATTATATAAGTCAGATATTCAGGTGGAGATTAAAAGAAAATTCTTAATTTTTATACAAGTCTTAGTCAAATTCATAGGATTATATAAGTCAGATATTTAGGGGGAGATTAAAAGAAAATTCCTAATTTTTGCACAAGTCCTTAAAATTTTCTCATCATCAAAAAGGGGGAGATTGTTAGCATTATTTTATATAATTTTGATGATAACAAAACTTATATTAAAGAGAAGAATCCTATATGCTTAAATCTCTAAATTTCATATAAATGGTTATGAATTAATAAATATTAATTAACATAAATATGAATGATTAATTTTGCAAGCATACATCCTCACTTTATGGTGCACACACAATAAACATGAATTAACCTTTACTACATAAATTTGCTAAATGAATACTATTCACCATAATTACTTAAGCTTTTATATTATGCATTTAATAAAGATGTATATTATCCTTACTTTACAAAATGATACAATCTCATGAGGATAAAATATATTCTGATATTATATATATGAAAGTTAACAGTAACAAGTGCAGATATGTTCAAGTGCAGGATCATGATCATTTGTAAACAAAAAACTATTTACTGCATTACAAAGGAGTTGAACTAATGAAAATTGTGGAAGAAGAAGAAAGTAGAAGACAAGCAACAACAAAGGTTGCAGTTGAAGTTTCCATGACCAAAAGCAAAAGGAGACAGACAAGGCATCAAAGATGCGCTACAACGAGTTTGCGTTGTCTATCGACCTCAAGGAGAAAATGTTAACAGACAAATGCAAAACAAGAAGTTAAAGATGAAGCCACGGTCAATGAGCATAAAGTTGTTAAAGAAACTCAAGCTACCTACATCAACCAAACAAAACTTGTCTGAGATTAAGAAAGAAGAAGAAGCTTCATTAAATACTTAAACATAGAAAGAAAGAAGAAATTATCGCATAAGTAATTATGCACAAAGAGGAAAAAACTTTGTTTGATCAACAAAGTTAGAAGAATGGATTAGTCTGAGGATAGAAAGGCAGTATGAATGAAGAAGGGAGTGCAACTTCAGCTGAGCCAAGACAAACAAATCAAGATTGAAGAACTAAGGAAGTTGCATGAACAAACCCCTTCTGTTGCTCAAAGTGAACTCTACCTCATCTTCAAATCCAAAGGTCGTCTATCACAACAAACAAAGTATCAGCCAAAGAAAAAGATGAAGTAGAGGCTACACATTGAGCATAGATGAAGCTTAATAGATAAAGAGGTGCTTAGACCAAAATGGGCTTCAACAGACAAAGGCACGAACATATACAACTTATAACAGACAAACCTATGCGATGTGCAGAGTACTTTATCCAAGATAAAAAACACTTCATCTATCACTTACACTAGACAAGTACTATAGTTCATCTGTTCAAGTAAGTTAAAGTTAGCTTCATCTAGCACCTTCAACAGACAACAAGGAATAAAAGAAGAAAATCACACTTTGTTTGTTAGTGTAAGACTGAGCAAACTTCATCTATCACCTGCACCAGACGACAAAGAACAAAGAAAGCACAACCCACGTCATCTATTCGTATAGAAGGAAATGTTTGTCAATCAATTACTCTATCTTCATCAGTGCAATCTAGAGATAATCTGTTATCTACAACAAATGAAGAACATTCACGAAGGATCAATGAATAAACAAATCTTCTAGAGAAATTGTGGCAGACAAGGAAGAGTTTGTCTATAAGTTAATTCAACTTCATCTGCGTCATTCAAAGTCTGTCTACTACTTGCAATAGACAAAATCATTCTTATAGAAGTTCAACTAATAGATAAACCTTAGAAGAATTCATCTACAATTTATGATAGACAAATGTAGACAAAGAGAGCCCATGACTTGTCAAAGGAAAATAGATTTATGTGACTAAGCATACAAATGGCATCTGCACTTAAGCTGTCATTTTGCACACTTATACTAGTCACTATTTCCAACAATAAGCGATGCTACAAGACTTTTAAAGCTATGATGAGTCAAATGAGGAACACCTTTTTTTAACATGGCTCATCCTCCTCTCTAAATGGCGATGCAACAATTTGAGACAAATCAGAAAGACCTGGACTTCAACGACAGAAAACTCAAACGACCTTATTCATTCAATATTGCTCTTATTTCTGCATTCAACAAAACCCATCTTCTCCAACGATTGAAAGTATGATTTAATGAGAAAAGGGGGACAATTCAAAGGAGGTGAAGGAATACTTTTCAGATGCGCCCAACCTTATGCAAATCCTTCCACCAAACCGTCATTTATCTTTCATGAGCTTCAATCTGCTTATCCTTATGGCCATTGTCTTTACTTTATGGGAAGATCTTTTGTATTACATAGAGCTGAGAGAGATCATATCTTCCCATGCGCTTCATTGTAATACTTTGTAAAGGATTATTTTTCTAGTAAACTTAAAACTAGAGAGTTATTGGTGAGCACTAGAAAACCAACTACTTTGCTAGTGATCTCCGAAACCAGTGAGTTTTTGGTAAGCACGTGAAAACCATACTGTAATAAGTTGTTAAGGAACTCAAGAAAACCATCAAGTTTGCTGGTGATCTTTAAAACAAGTGAGTTTCCTGGTGAGCTCATAAACCTAGAAGAGTGTCAGGGACACTTGCTTATGCCCCCTAGAGCTGGAATCCAAAAGAAGTGTCAAGGATGCTTATGTATTCAATTGTATGGGGTTTAGTGGAACCTAAGGCACAATAAGTGTATGCTCTTGGAAGAGTGGATGTAGGAATGAGGTCTTGAACCACTATAAAAATTGTCTTATCTGTATGAATGTGTTTGTTCATTTGCTTCATTCTTCATGCATTTTATTATTTTTATTATTCATCTTACGCCACACCAGACACAAGCACAAAAAGAGGGAAATGATTAAACATGGGTTAAGTAATAAATTTTTATTTACTCAATTCACCCCTCCCCTATTGGGTTAAGCTATCCTATAGGACTCTATAGCCTGGTCCTACTACCGGATCGCGTAGGTAGAGTCATGGGAGAGGAAACTCTCTCTCTCTCTCTCTCTCTACGATGAGTGCTGAAGAAAGCTACCCATATCGAAAAAGCTATCAACCAATGTAAGTGACAACAAAGTTAAACTTTCTTCTACATCAGCAATAAGAAGCCAAATGTGCAGTTGAATTACAAAGTCTACCATGCTAGAAAAATAGGCAAAGCTTAGTCATAGGCTTGCTCCAGCACTCACGTAGGTAGAGTGATAAGCCATGTAACAGCCTTGCCAAAACAAGGGAGGTCACTTAGATGAGCAATCAACAAACTTCGAATAGCTAAGCACAGCATGAAGCTTCTCTCTACCAACTCGCATAGACAAAGAAGAACTTCCCACGATCAGGCAGCATACCAAACAGCTTGTGTAGGCAGGGAACAGACTGGATGAGAATGACATTCAATAAAGACATTACTCGCATAGTCAAGGCAGAACTCGCTACCAGGTTGTGTAGCTAAGATGGCATGTCAC
This sequence comes from Pouteria campechiana, assembly GCA_036873735.1. Classification (NCBI taxonomy): domain Eukaryota; kingdom Viridiplantae; phylum Streptophyta; class Magnoliopsida; order Ericales; family Sapotaceae; genus Pouteria; species Pouteria campechiana. Next base: position 17,644 of record JAYJMB010001022.1, on the reverse strand, counting down.
TTTCACCTCTACCATCAACCTGCATAGGCAAAGGGGAAATATGAAGGCTAAACATGGGATCATGTATTCAAGTAGAATGCCCGATCCCATTTCCAGATCATCTTAGCAGCAACATCTCCAAATGGAAGTCCATGCAGGTGTTGATGTACCACCCCAAAATCACGTGGGCAAAAGAAACCCACTGCAGAAGGTATGCATGCCTGGATCCATTGCAGACAATGATTACCTAAGTTGTGTAGACAGCAGGCAGGGTCCGAGTTGCATAGCCAACTAGAAATTTCTCCACATCACGTAGGCAGCAACAAAAGAAATCGCATAGCCAAAGCAAAGCGCCCAACCTCCACTACCAACTCGCATAGCCAGAGTCAAGACCAAGTTGTCTACTCATGTAGGCAAGAGCACTCTCTTCACTAAAGCTCACTTGTGTAGCCAAAGCAAAGCACCCAACTTTCATTGCCAGCTCGCATAAGCAAAGAAGATCCTAACATCGCTGAAACACTGACAACTCTAGAAACAGTTGAGAGATTAAAACCAGCAAAGATATGAAGATGGCATTAGGGATGGAGGCTTCGATCAGAGCAGGAGAGACCAACACCAAGCACTCCACTTCCAAGCTAACGATAGCCAAACGATAGGAACTTCAAATGAAGAAAGCGAAGCTGGTTGGAATGCTGGATGAGGTGGAACAATGATACAAACATTATCACCGCTAGATGTAGAATGTCATATCTTCATTTCAAGCTGCAACAGGATTTGGGTTGGCAGAGACAATCTCAAAGCAGTTCCAATGCCTGAGGGATACAATATCAGGGTAGATCCAAGCAATAAGCAAAAGCTTTTGAGAAGAAGAATGCTTGAGTGGGAAAGGTGAAGAGTTGAGGCTGAGGTTGGTGGACCATAACCTGAGGCAGCAGAGGGCACTCCAGCAGCTAGGAATGAACCAATACAATGCCTCGAGACCCCTGAGAGGCTTACTCAAGCGATCTGTTTCCTTTCTTTGTGTCTGGCTCTTCGTAAAAAGGTCATGAGAGTAGCGATATTCCTCGATTAATCACGTAGGCAACAAAATGCCTTCTCTAGTCTCGCAACTAGGTCGGACAGATGGCAAAAGACTTCTTTGGTTCTGCATCTGGGTCACATAGACAAATCTAGCTCGAATAGTTGAAGGCTCCTAATCATGCAATCACAGAAGCTACTGGACAAGTCATGCAGATGGCATTTCTAACAACAACTTCAAAATGCCCAACAATATTTTATTGTTGAAAGGTGACAGTAACGTCATGAGAAAAAAATATTTTCTCTAGGTTGCTTAGGTAGGGAACAACTGGAGTCCACTCGCGTAGGCAAAGTAAGACACCTGACCTGACACCCCCACTCATGTAGGTAGAGTAAGATAGGAGAAAGCATGACCAAGCTTTTCTCTTTATTAGATCGCACAAGTAAAGTGGGGACCGCACAATTGCTTTGCTAAAATAGCTCACGCAAGTGAAATGGAGATGTGAAGTCAAGAGGCAATGTTTCCAAGACAAGTCATAGAGTTAAAGGCATATGCACAAAAATTTTGCAGAATGCACCGAAGTAGCACAAATAGGAAAATTACAAAATGCACTTAGGTAGCGCAAGTGGAAAAATTACAAAACACACCCAAGTAGCGCAACTAGGCTCCCTAAGCCTATAAATACCCCCTCTTCTCTCTCATTTATAAGAGACCATTTCATCTGGATTGAAGGCTTGGAGGATTTTTCATGAGGCAGGTGCCTCTCTTGACACTAGAGGCTTTTAGCCTATTGAATTTTTACTCTTCACGAGGTGGGTGCCTCCCCTAATGCTAGAGGCTTTTGGCTTGCTAGATATTTTTTCTTGGTGCCTGAGAGCACTCCGCCATGGTGTTACACTCCTCCTTCTGAGGTGTGACTTATTATTTTGCACTGTTTTTCACCTAAATTTGCCCACTTTTAGGGTGGAGTGCTCGAGTTCCATTTTGGAACTCAACTATTTTCTTCAGAAATAGGATAAAGTATCCCCTAATTTATTAGAGTTTAACTTGTATAATTATTTATCTAAGAAAACAAAATAATAACATAAACTCTAAAACACACACCCACACTCCCACAACCCAAGATTTGGGTTGAATCATAATGGCAATCTAATCCTTAAAATCCATAAAATGATGATTAAATCATTAAGACATGCCACTAAATACAAATACCTCATTATAACAAGCCATTCAATTATACATCAAATAAAATCTCCTAACTACAATTATACAATCCAAATGAATTACAAATCCAAATTATTCTATCATAAGAATAATGTCTTCAAAGCAAGCTCACCTATCCCAAACCTTGGTTAGGAATCTTTATCTGGCCTGTCAACTAAAAATTTAATAAGAAGTCATGAGTCCGAGCAACTCAGTAAGTAGGCATGTAATAACAAAATATAATCAATAATCCACATATATTATATTTAACTTCAACAATAAACTAATTCATGCTTAATATTTCCATATCTCAAACATTGTCATTTCATCATTATCACAATTATCAAATTTCACAATTTACACATGATTCAATGGAATAATTCATCCTTTTCAACAGACATCCATAAACAAGAATAATGATCATACAACAAACATTAATAATCCAACCCAAGGGATATCCACTATCCCAACAAATCCAATGTATCAATCTCAAAACAGAAGGGATGTTCACTATTCATAACCAAAACAACCATGCTTGAATACAAACAAATGGGATTTTCATCTCCAATTGTAGAATGTAACTAATCAAAGAAGGAGGCACCTATTTACCTCAAATTCTTAGCTCCAAACCATATCTCTCCAGCTTTGTGCTTTTTCATCCTTCTCAGATCATCCTATATAGAGTCGATGACAATTATAATACATTATTTATAGTCAATCTCAGATTATAATCATCAAATATATGATAAATACTAGCTAACTTAGAGTTTCTTCACAATTATCATTAGAAATCTTCTTGTTTGCAAATTTATCTAGTACCTTACATGATCAGCTACTAAACAACTAACAAATAACTCAATGATGCTATAAATTCACTCTATTCATGGCTTACACAATCCAAACTCAAAAACCTTCTTTAATTCCCAATTAGGGCATAATAAATTCCATCAGTCCGAATCAACCCAAACAAGCCTCAAAACATTATATTTCATATATTAAACCTTTCTCCCATGATAATTTCACAAAATTCCTAAAATTTCTTAATTTTTACCATTCATAGAAACCTTGGCTTGACTAAAATCATGATTTCTTATGCTAAATCATTCCAATACCTCATTAAGCATGTTTAAATCAGGTTCCCCATAATTTCAACATCAATTTCATCATTCCCTAAAATTCTAGAAATTTACAAAACCCTAATTCACCCAAAATTCAAATTCAAATGGGGAAAGGTAACATACCTTGGTATTCAGTTGTATCTTCTTCCTTGGGCAAATATCCAAGCTCGATACTCCAAGTAGATCCATCCATTTCGAGAAAGTTGGATTTTCTTTCCATTTCTATGGTTCAAATAGTTCAAACTTGGGTTTAGATGGAGAATTTTGCAAGTTCATATGGCACAAATTTGGGCTAAACAGAATGGGTTCCAAAGCTAGGGCAAGAAGAAGAAGAAACAGGATGGAAATTGGGTTTCAAGCTGAAAAAGTCAGATTTTCCAAGTGTTCCGACACGTCACCAGGCCTGTATTGCGACAAAGGAAAGTGTCACGACACAGAGTTCACTGCATACCTAATGTCGTGATATAGACTTCCTGTGTCGTGACATAGGTGTTGCGACACTGAATTCCTATGTCACAACATTAACCTACTGCCCATTCTAAGATATTTTTGTATTTCATCCATAACGTTCTCATAATTCATCCAAATTAAGTGATTTTTCTTCCATTGGATAGATAATTTAATGATCTACAACTTTTATGTTGAACCCTCTTTCAAATTAGTCCATTATCTATGTCCAAATTCAATCATAACGAGCCATTTTTTAATTTTAGTTTTTTCACTTATGAAAAATCACCATAGTCTCCATTTTACATAAAATACTTTAAATCTCCAAATAATCACTTCCAACACATCACATAAATGAATTGAATTATGTTTGTACTATTTTCTATCTCATTTGAGGTCAATTATCAAGAATAACCTATTTAGTTCTTTTTACCGATCATTTCTACTATAAACAACTCCATAAGCCATTTTCATTCCAAATTGCATCCAATGCTCAAATCAATGTTCTACACACATTACAATACATATAATGTCACACGTTAGCCCTTCACATTGATTATAGATATAGTTTTTCCCAAATTCACCATTTCAGTTTTTTTTGTGGAACATTCAACTCAAGGATTCAAAATTGAAAGATTGACTCTAAAGTCTAATTTAAAACCTCATACATGTCACATTATGCCCAATATGCATATTTCATTAGTTGCTAAAGTCATATACATGACTTAACACAAAATCACTACTTGGGTTAATTTCACTCAAAATTACTAATGAAGTAATTTTCTTTGTTCAATTCAGTTTTTCATAACAAATTTCTTTATAAAAGACTATGCATTACTTCAAATTCTCACTTTACTGAAATGTGAAGAATTTCCCCCAAATTTCAACAACACAGGTGTTACAATCTCCCCTCCTCACAAAAAGTTTCATCCTCAAAACTTTCAAGATCAAGTAATTTTCATTACTGTCTTAAATTTATAATCAAATTAGAACTTCCGAATTTGTATCCATATGATACACCACATAAGCTGTAACTTTCTGATCATATAACCTGAATATTTGCAAACTGTCCTTAACTAATAGAAAAATTGATGTACATAATGCTTTATCTAAAGAATTCAAGATATACATACAATCTCCTGACTAAATTACCTAAGATGCCTATGCCCATAAAAAATCCCGGAGCCACCCATTAATAGTAATGGAACTCTATGCAAAGTTTCCTCCCGTTATATGTGTTACTACCCCTTGATCACTTATACTACCCCAAACATCTGACTGCATTTTCCAACTAAAATGGAATATGACTACCAAAATTGCATTGTACATCCAGGATAGACCTAAGAAGACATGATCCCAGGTAGATACTTGACACGTACCCCCACTAAACGTCATTTTACCCATACAAGACTTGCCATTTACAATGGGTACTACCAATTTACAATTCAATCATGCTAAAACATTCCAATTATCTTACATTGATTTCCTAATCATCCAATCAATTTTCAAAATAGCATTAAATATTTTCACTTAATCTCTTCAAAATATGGGATGCACTATAGTGTAATCACAAGTTAATCCAGATAACCTCCAAACACCTTATTTTTCTAAATTGACATCATCGTGATACTTAATGTCAACAAGAATATATGTCTCAATAAGACATTTTTCCAATTCATCTTTTTTTTCTCATAATAATCATTCCAATTATCTAACACAAAATTTTTCACAATTATACAAGAATACATGTTTGCATTATACCTATACTATGATAAATATAACTCATATCACAAGTACTACGCAATCTCATTCCATATTACCACCTACATATATTCCATCATCCATCCACCACCGAATTAATTTCACATGTACAAATGAAACTACAATCAATTGACTAATAGAAATAATAACCAAAAATTTCTAACTAAGAGTCTATATCTATTCGACTCTACATCTTATACTTTCATTTGCCTATACCAACCAGTGCCATGCTCAGGGGGCTACATCAAAGTAGACTCAGCCACAAACAAAGTGGTCTAAACCATAATCAAGTGGCAACCACATCCAAATCAAGTGGTCTAAACCACAATCAAGTAGTAATTACAATCAAACCAAGTGGTCTAAACCATAATTAGGTGGCAACCACATCCAAACCAAGTGGACTTGACTTCCTTACAACTCGGTATATTCTGGTCCATCCCTGCAATCCAGCTAAAAATGTTGCGAGATCCATGGCCACATGGTATCTCACCTTCATTGCAACCAAGGAGCTACAAGTTTTCTATCTACACTCAAGAAATAAGCAAAGGAGTCCACATACAATAGGCTAATTAGGCATCTTCGCCATGATAGGCGGCATCAAACAAACAAAGCCCTATTATGGGCAAGATACTAAATATCCAAAGTAGCCAACCTGATAAGCATCCAAACCTCAAATACATAATAATCAAATTCTAACAGGCATCCGAACATTAAACACATATCAATCTAATCCAAGAGGCATCCAAATCCAAGCATGAACCTCAGTCATGCATTCAAGCCTCAATCAAATAGCAAATGTCCAAATACTAATCACATAATCATATATTCAAATATCAATCAAATAACCAATATTAAATAAATAAATATCCAAAACTCAATCAAATAATCAAAAGGCCAACCTCAACCCAATGGCCAACATCCAAACTTACCAAATAACCAAATGTTCAAATCCCATTTCAATAGTTAAACTAAACCAAATGAAGTCTCCACAATATTCACATCTCCGTGTCATCCCGGCACCATCCAAACGCTAGTCAGTCTACCACCACACAAATCCAAATGCCTCATAAGGCATATCCTACAATTTCACATCTCATATATACAATGTTTCATCAAATAGTCCAATTATTTATCGATAGCCCATATCAATATTCAATGTCAATTAATTTCAAAACAAGCAACCAAACTCAATTACATACCAATTATATCCTAACTAATGTCCAAATCCCAACATGTCTTCCCATCCAAGCATACATCCCAATTCTCAATCAAATAATCCTAAAATATACAAATTCATTAATCAAAATTCACCTCATTTCATCATACTATACCTTATCACAATAACACTGTAATTCCACAAATTGTTCAATAAATAGTTTTCTAAATGAATACTTAAAATACAAACTTTTATCCCTCTAACCCATCATTTACAATAGCCCACACTTAGTCAAACAAAGGGGATAATCACTATACTTATTCAATCACTCATTCAATCCAATTATTTGGAAGCAAAGTTATTCAATTACATATAAATATGCTATTTCTCATAACCAAAATCCATAAAGGATTACTCAAATTTTAAACATGCTATTCCTTACAAACTCTTTCAATTTTGTGCTAAATACATATTTGAGCAAACAAATATATTACTATAACATGTCATCTTCAATTAAAACAATAGAATAACTAGCAAGGTTCATACAACCATTTAATCCAAGGAAATCTAATGATTTGATCACAACTCAATTAAATAAACAAACTTAATTTCAATTCCCAACAATTTTCCTTATACTTTCATAATTTTCTTCATTTCATATTCACATGACTTGTGAAACAATTAACAATTGAAACATCCAATAAGATGCATATAAACATCACCACGCTTCACTGCGCTACTCTGATCATAATAAATTTCATATCATCAACTATATACACATTGAAATCATCTTTGTGCTATCAAATCATATTCATTTCTTATCAAACTCCTCTATTTCATACCATAACCATTCATATCAATAGCACTCATATCAAATGACGTTTATACTAAAATTCCATGTGCCTCTATTCCTTAACTCATGCCTTCAGTATACAAATGACCGTTCACTTTCATTTCTATATCCTCCCAAAATTCTCCTAAGCTCATAGACTCTTATTGGCATGTCATTTCTATCACTTCCTTATACCCTCTTGCCATCATGATTTTAAATTCTAGTGCTCTCATAGATGAGCCGGATTATCACATAGATAAGTCCTAGGCTCTCATACTATTCTATCACACCCAGCCTTCCAAGGCGAGACTTATCATTTTACACTAATTTTCACCTAAATTTGCCCACTTTTAGGGTGGGGTGCTCGAGTTTCATTTTGGAACTCAACTATTTTCTTCAGAAAAGGGATAGAGTATCCCCTAATTTATTAGAGTTTAACCTGTATAATTATTTATCTAACAAAATAAAATAATAACATAAACTCTAAAACACACACCCACTCTCCCACAACCCAAGATCTAGGTTGAATCATGATGGCAATCTAATCCTTAAAATCCATTACAAAGTGATGATTAAATCATTAAGACATGCAACTATAATACAAATACCTCATTATAACAGGCCATTCAACAAATTAAATCTCCTAACTATAATTATACAATCCAAATGATTTACAAATCAAAATTATTCTATCATAAGAATAATGTCTTCAAAGCAATCCCAAACCTTGGTTAAGAATCTTCATCTGACCTGTCAATTAAAAAATTAAACAAGAAGGCGTGAGTCTAAGCAACTCAGTAAGTAGGCATGTAATAACAAAATATAATCAATAATCCACATATATTATATTTAATTTCAACAATAGACTAAATTCATGCTCAATATTTTCATATCTCAAACATTGCCATTTCATCAATATCACACTTATCAAATTTCACAATTTACACATGATTCAATAGAATAATTCATCCTTTTCAACAGACATCCATAAACAAGAATAATGATCATACAACAAACATTAATAATCCAACCTAAGGGATATCCACTATCCCAACAAATCTAATGTATCAATCTCAAAATAGACGGGATGTTCACAATTCACAACCAAAACATATAACTAATCAAAGAAGGGGGCGCCTAATTACCTCAAATTCTTAGCTCCAAACGATATCTCTCCAACTTTATGCTTTTTCATCCTTCTCAGATCAACCTATATAGGGCCAATGACAATTATAATACATTATTTATAGTCAATCTCATATTATAATCATCAAACATATGATAAACATCAGTTAACTTAGAGTTTCTTCATAATTATCATTAGAAATTTTCTTATTTGCATATTTATCTAGTATCATCCATGATCAGCTACTAAACAACTAATAAATAACTCAATTATGCTATAAATCCACTCTATTCATTGCCTACACAATCGAAACTCAAAAACTTTCTTTAATTCCTAGTTAGGGCATAATCAATTATTCGATTCCATTGGTCTGAATCAACCCAAACAAGCCTCAAAACATTATAATTCATATATTAAACCTTTCTCCCATGATAATTTCACAAAATTCCTGAAATGTCCTAATTTTTACTTTTCATAGAAAACTTAGCTTGTCTAAAATCAAGATTTCTTGTGCCAAATCATTCCCAATACCTCATTAAGCATGTTTAAATTAGGTTCCCCATAATTTCAACATCAATTTCATCATTTTCCCTAAAATTCTACAAATTTACAAAATCCTAATTTAGCCAAAATCCAAATTCAGATGGGGAAAGCTAACATACCTTGGTATTCGAACGTATCTTTCTCCCTTAGACAAACATCCAAGCTTAATACTCCAAGTAGATCTATCCAGTCACAAAAAGTTGGATTTTCTTTCCATTTCTAAGGTTCAAACGGTTCAAACTTGGGTTTAGGGACAAAAGCAAATGATCTTCAACCTAAACAAAGAATTTTTCAAGTTCATATGGCATGAATTTGGGCTAAACAAAATGGGTTCCAAAGTTAGGGCAAGAAGAAGAAGATATTGGACGGAATAAATGAAAACGGGATGGGTTTCAAGCTTAAAAAAGTTGGATTTTCTGGTTACTCTGGTGCATCACCAAGCCTGTGCTACGACATAGTAAACCTTTGTTACGACACAGAGTTCACTGCCTGCCTAATGTAGTGACATAGACTTCCTGTGTCATGACATAAGTGTCGCGACATTGAATTCCTGTGTCACGACATTAACCTGTTGCCCATTCTAAGATGTTTTTGTATTTCATCCAAAAATTATCTTACCATACACAAATTAAGTGATTTTATTCCATTGGACAGATAATTTCATGATCTATAACTTTCATGTTGAACATTCTTTCAAATTAGTCTATTATCTATCTCCAAATTCAATCACAATGAATCCTTTTTTCAAATTTCAGCTTTTTCACTTATGAAAAATCACCATAGTCCCCATTTTACTAAAATACTTCAAATCTCTAAATCATCACTTCCAACACATCACATAAATGAATTGAATTATGTTCATATTATTTTCTATCTCATTTGAGGTAATTGTCAAGAATCACTTATTTAGTTCTTTTTACCGATCATTTCTACTATAAACAACTCCATAAGCTATTTTCATTCCAAATTGCATCCAATGCTCAAATCAATGTTCTACATATATTACAATACATATAATGTCACATGTTAGCCATTCACATTGATTATAGATATGCTTTTTCCCAAATTCACCTTTTTAGTTCTTTTTACGAAACATTCAACTCGATGATTCAAAATTGAAAGATTCTCTCTAAAGTTCAATTTAAAACGTCATACATGTCACATTATGCCCAATATGCATATTTCATTAGTCGCTAAAGTCATATACATGACTTAACACAAAATCACTACTTGAGTCAATTTTAATCAAAATTACTAATGAAGCAATTTTGTTTGTTCAATTCAGTTTTTCATAATAAATTTCTTTATAAAACATTATGTATGACTTCAATTTCTCACTTTACTGAAATGCAAAGAATTTCCCCCAAATTTCAACATCACAAGTGTTACACATGGTCCCACCATAGTACACACATTGGTCCTACCCACGCTATGGTATGGTGGGTCCCACATGATTAACAGACACTAAGATGCTGCCAGATTGAATAGTTAAAATAATTTAAATTGGCAAAACACTAATTAAATTCTGAAAATGGCAGAGTTATTCTAGAAGACAACCTATAAAAATTAGGGAGATAATGGCAGTGTCTTAAATCAATTAAGAACTGTCATTAGTGTTAATCATGATTAGGCTTAATTAACTCAAAGTATAATTAGGCTTAATCCATGCAACCTAACTCTATGATCTCTAACAATTTAATGGTAGAGATTGCTCGCTTTTGGTTTTTCACAAGATATTAGAAAACACTACTCACCCAGTCACCCAAAAGCCTAAGTATAGGACCAAGTCACTAAGTCATCACTAATCGAGCCATGAGTCATGACTCAATGAAGCCTAAGTATAGGACCAAGTCACAAAGTCATCACTCACCGAGCCATGAGTCATGACTCACTGAGTCATTGAGTCATGACTTACTGAGCAAACCTTAGCAAAAACTATTCATTCAATCACTCAAAAGCCTAAGTTTGAGACTGAGTCATTGAGTCATGACTCACAAAGTCACCGAGTCATGACTCACTAAGTCAAACCTTAGCAAATACCATTCATCAAATTAGCTAAACCCAGTTAATCTGGCCCACTCTTCCTAAGCTTCTCATGGGCAATTTGAGAAAGTCAATACAAAATCCTGGACCCACTCTACCTAAGCTTCTCATGAGCAATGTGAGAAAGCTAACCCAAACCCAGGCATCGTAGTCCCACTCTTCCTAAGTTTCTCATGGGAAATTGAGAGAGCCGAGCTAAACCCATTTAATTTGGCCCATTCTTCCTAAGCTTCTCATGGGTAATTAAGAGAACCGAGCTAAACCTAGTTACCCTGGCCCATTCTTCATAAGCTTTTCATGGGCAATGTGAGAAAGCTGAACCAAAACTAGGTTACCTGTTTTCTTCTGATCTCTTTTAGGTTTAAACAAAATAGAGTTCATTCGGTCTTGAGTCCTTCTGGGATATACCAGTTTGGTCACAAATCACCTATTGTCTTTATGGTTTCTTATAATCTAAACAAAAGAAATCACCCAGTCATGATTCCTTCTAGGATAAACCAACTAGATCAAAACACTCATTCTTTAGGTTGGCCCAGTGTCTAGTAACCCAATATAGAGCCGTGTCATCCTATCCGCCCATTGGCTTGAGGCAACCCACTAAATTTCAAGTCATCGCAATGTGCTTGGCTATCCCAAAGGCAAAATACATTTATTTTGAGAGAGTGTGTATTTTATTTTTTGGTCTCTAAGATGCATTGTATTTTTTCTTTTAATTAAGAATTTTCTCCCATTGTGGACATATAATTAGGACCACTTGTGATCTGGGATATGAATATGCAATTTTCTAATGTACACAACAAGTGTAATCAATTGTGAACAAGTAATAAAAATGGAAACTGTCTGATCCATTATGACAAATCCTCATGTTATTCCATTTTTTATTTCCCTCTTTTTGTACTTGTTACAAAAATAGTGAACTCGACATGAAACACCACCCTTCGTCTTTAAGGAAAAGTAATATCAATGCATTTTAGAGACCTTATTTTTCATGGGACTGACTAAGTTCTTCTTTTGCTTTTTGTAGATCTTCAGTCATTTACACATTCACTCACTTTTCTTTCCAAAGCTCAACCCTAATGGCGTCATCGCTCGCATTTGGATTCTTAACAGGTAGTGGTTTTTCCATTGACACCCCCTAAAATCTTGATAGGAGTGTCCCTCACTCCTTCATTATGATGCCAACCAGCCCAATACCAGTCATCTATAATAGAGAAGCGACTCTGACTCCTCCCTCACCCATAGCTACATCGGCAGCTTCCAAAATAGTTCTGGCTACACCCAAGGGTGCCCAAGCAGTTCCAAAGGTTGCTTCTCTTTTCTCAACTTCTCTCAGTAATGACGTTAGAGAGGAGAAACATAAGAAGAATAGAAGATAAAGAGGAAGGTTGTTCCTCCTTCTAATCCTCGGCTTGTCGGAGATGAATCTGTCTCCAACGCTGCTCCAAGAAGCCCCAAAATCATGAGTATGCAAGCCTCTTTCCAAGTTGAGCAAAAGATAAAGGTGATAGCCCTCAATCTCCCCATTGTAATGAAGGGGAGGTAGACACAAACTCCCATCAATCCTAAACATGCTAATCATCATGGGAGACAAGCGTTGAGCAAGAATGCCAAAGGGTGTGCTCATCCTTCCAAAGGAACAGGGAGGACAACAAAGAGGAATAAATCCAAGAAGTTGTCAACCCACAGGTTGATCATTTAGGAAAAGAAGGAAGGATGGAAGCTACCTTTCAGAAGCACATCGCAACAATAGTATGACCATCTCCATCCCAAGATGAATGCCTAGGCAACAACATGTTTGTTATCCTGGCGAATCTTTCATGTTCTCAGAGAAGAGAGATCGACAAGACAGGCACCCTTCAAATGCCAAGAAAGGCATTGAAGGTAGAAAAAAGAAAGAAGTGCTGACTCTACTAGCCCAAAGAAAAGAGAACAGAAGAAGAGGAAGGTGCAGCTTGTTAGTGTCTACACCACTTCAGCTGACAAGGACACATCACTAGCACTGCCTAGTCCACCTTGTCCGGGGATGGTTACAAGGTCGATGGCTAGGCTTATGGTACCTCCTCCAATGTCCCATTCTTTGTTAGAAGACATTGAGGGAGAAGATCAGGTGTCCACATCTCCTCACCAATGGATGCATACTCATTAAACCTTTCTAATAGTCACGTCATACATGACTGAGGATAATGTAGCTGCTACATCCATAGATGAGATAACTAAATGGTTGGAGCAACTAGAGGCTGAAAACTAGTATTTGCAAGAACTATGTGCACAACAAAACATTGGCCAAACTTCCAATTCTAGTCAACCTTCCAATGTCGTGCATCCTATCAATGATCCATCTATGGGAACGACCATGCCACCATGACCATTTGTCTTCTATCTACCAAGAGGGGACCATATAGAGGCGGAAGGCCCATCCCTTATTTCCCTAGCTGCCTTGCCTCAGCAACCATATAATATCAATTTTCATGCATAGCCATTTGGTGCAAATGTTCAACCATAATAATTTAATTCAAATGTGCAGGCACCACCATTTCAGATGAAGGTGGATTTAGTGGCCCATTTCAACAAAATGATGAATGATTAGATGCTCAAAAGCAAATAAACTTTCCTTCTCAAATCCCTACTATATATCATCAGCCTTATCATCTAAAAATTGAGAATCAGTCATTCCCACTAGACCTCAAAATGGTAGATTTCCATACGTGTGATGGAATGGACGATCCTCAGTACCATCTTACCCTTTTCAATCTTAAGATGGGAAAATATACCTTCTATCACAACCTCTATTTAAGATTATTCAGTTCGTCCCTCAAAGGGACCGCATTCCAATGGTATTTGATGCTACCCGTGGGGTCAGTTAAAACTTGGAATGACATGTAAAACTTGTTTCTAGCCAGATTCTTTATGACTAAGAAAGATGTCACATTGGCAGATCTCACCATCATGAAACAAAGGGATGATGAACCTATAGAAGAATTCATCTCTTGTTAGCAGGGGAAAGCCAGCAAATGCGAGGCAACCTTAACAGAGGAGCAAAGAGTCCACTTATGTCGTAATGGCATCAAGGTCGACCTCTCGATTCTAGTGAATGAGCAGATCATCACTTTTTAGGCACTGGCCAATGAGGTAAGTCGAGAGGAACACCTCCTCTCTCTCTCTAGAAGAAGTAAAGTTCCGGGTGATAAGAAGAAAGAAAACATCTTTTGGCTTAAGAAGAAAGAACCAGAAAAAGGCAAACCAAACATTTTTATCAATTCCACTGAGACCAAAAATGGTAATAGTGACAAATATCTAAAAAAAGGGAGATCCTGGAGCCAAAGTACCAATATCTTGATGAGGAGGTGGTACAAATTCTATCGGGGCTCATTCAACTAGGCAATATAAAGCTACCGAAACCCTTATTCCCATTAAAAGCGGATAAGGTGAATCATTCCCTATACTGCCATTACCATCGGGGTATCAATCACCCTATAGTTAAATACAAGATAATAAGGAGAATTATTAACCATTACATGAAAAGTGAAATTATTACACCGAATAAGGATGCACAGGCAACATCTAATAATATATCAGTAAAAGAAATTCCTGATGTAATAATGTTGGAACAAGAGTTTGATCATCAGTTCCCTAAAACCACTTGCCAAGAAGTGCAAAGGGAAATCATGGTTTATGATGAAGATTGGGATCTTATTTACCTGTAAGACATCCCACAGGTCCCATTAATTAGGTATAAGGGACAGAATCATTACATTAAGCATGCAAATCATAAAGAAAGGGAAGAGCCTTTTATCCCAAAAGAATACATTGTTGCCCATCATGGTTCTTACCATACATTGTTGGGGATTACCTTCAATCCGAGAGGCTCAAATCTTTCTATAAGAAAATGTTGGGGAAAAGAAGAGAAAGGCCTTGATCAAGAGTGACAAGAACTTTATGCTTAAGGGCTACCACCATCGCTTTTGTCAATTGCAGACAAAGTATGGACGGCATTTTGGGATAATTTACCAGACTTGGAAACTGGGAATAACCCAAGCTCTGATAAAGATAATCCATTTGAATACCCAGTAGTGGCATCTTGCTATCACATTGGTGAAAGCGAGGCCTCCGCAAGCCAACCAAATAGTAAGCGAGAATGTTCTCATTAGAGGCACGATCGCTAGAGGGAGTACCGGCATCAAGGGTTCACATTATTCAATATTAGTGTTTCATTAACTACACACCTCCTTTGGTATGCTAATGAGTGTTGCGGAGAAAATTCAGATCTTACAAAAATGCATCAGAGTTTCAAAAGCTCACTTTCTCCGAAAGTGACAAATAATTGGTTCCAAACTCCAGCAGTACAGGGTGCTAGAGAGTGGGTCCCCTTGTAAGATATGTTCCTGCTATGCTTCCTTTCCAAAAGAAAAGAAGAAATCAGAGAGTCTCTTATCAACTGGGACCAACATTATGGCGGGAACATGACCAATTATGTTCACAAGTGGAGGGACGCTGCTTGGAGTGACCCACAATCGCTTAATTGGCTAGAGGTAGAAGAAATTCATCTTTGCCTAGCAAAAAGGGCCTATTTTCACCATCAAATGTCATCTAACTTCATAGAGGCCTTTGATCAAGCTGAAAAGAAGAAGATGAGGGTGGTGGATGACCCACCAAAGGAGTAAGTGTTCATAGAATCGTAGATTGCAAGGGTCCTTGAATACTTGCACTACATGAAGGCCCCTATTTTAATGGTAGTTCCATAAATTAAGCAAGTTCATTACTTAGGGTGACCCATGATGAAATTATTCAAAGAACACTACAAGGCTGCGATTGAACACTTGTTCCAATATCAAACCTTAGTGCAAATGATGTCCTAGAACGAGGCATATGTGATCAAAAGCTTCCCATTTTCATTGGCTAGTAATAGTCATGCCCTAAAGTGGATCACGACATTACTAGCCAAATCATTCAGATCTTGGAAGGTGTTAACTGAAGTATTTATACATAGATATCTTGATTACACTTCTCAGTTCTCTAAAGCACAAGTGCGAGGAATTCATCCTCTTGAAGGGAAGCATCTTTATGATTTTGTGTTGAGATGGTGCAATGTTCACCTTTATTGCCCCGTATTGCAAGAAGAAGGGTGCATAATATGGGGATGCATTATCTCATTAGAAAAGGCTTTTCCATTGGTCAAAGAGGTACCTACTTCATTTCCTGGATAGCTCAAGCTGCTGATCCAAGAGCCATCAGAACTTATGGAGGTATCTTGTAACTTGACCAACTTCATGCCAAATGACGAGAATGCTCTACAAGAAGCAACTGAATCACCTGAAGCATTGGCCATGTTATGATCTAGGATGAATATAACTCAAGACAAAGGAAAGGCTTCAATGTAGGAAGAGCTAGTGCCTAGAGTTCCTTGTACCCCTGTTGAAGAGAGGGAAGATCCAAAACTCAGAAATAAACTAGAGTATGATATCATCGCTCACTTGCACAGAATTCCAACAAGACTGAGCATATATGATCACCTTAGCTCTCTAAGGAGTCTCGGTAAGCACTCATTAATGTGTTGGTAGATGAGTCTGTCAAAGACTTGCACCTGGTAGAGGTTACTAATACAATTGAATGCAACCAAACCATCACCTTTATAGATGATAACTTATTGCTTGGAAGTACAAAATATAATAATTCATTATTTATAAGTGGCGATCTAGCGAGAGAAAGGATTAACTACATTATGCTAGATCCAGGATTTGCGGTGAATATTCTTCCACTGAAAGTACTAAAGCGTATTGGGATGTGCCCATCCGTTCTCAAAAGTAGCACTTCGGTGATTCAAGGCTTTAACCAAGAAAGTTAAAGGACTATGGGGACTATCACCTTGAGTCATGATATTCAAGGATTTTTCACAAAGTTCAATTATCATGTCATTAATGCGCCAACATCCCATAATTTGTTGCTCGGAAGGCCATGGTTGCACCAATACCAAGTTATGGCATCCACGGCACACCAATGCTTTAAGTTCTACCATGATAGCATAACGAAATGCATATTGGGTGATGTACAACAATTTACAATTTGAGAGACTTTTTTCTCAGAAGTCCAATATTATGAACTGGCATTAAATGAATCAGAGTAGCCAAAAGATTTGGCCAAGCCAAATGTGGATAGAAGGCAAAAGATAAGGGTCCACATCATAAGGACCTCCTCACAGGCTGTACTTCCATAAGTAGTTTCATTTTTTATGGTTCCACCACCAATATCTTTGCGCTTTGAGATTGAGATAAGCATCTCATAAGAAGCTAAGTTGAAACTCATAAAAGAGCTAGAAGTGCTCTGATGAGAATGCAAAATGTCACATTTTATTCTCCTAATACTTCATCTTTTGCACCTATTTGATTCCTAAATATACTCATTATTCTCATATTTTGATTTA
>JAYJMB010001021.1:0-17246 GCA_036873735.1 Pouteria campechiana | reverse complement strand
TTTTTTATTACCATTGCACATTATTGAGAAAGAAGGATAGGTGCTACCTTGTGATTTACTAATTCTTATGATAAGTCCTTATTTTCATGACTGATGAAAATTTCAATTAGCACATTATGTTATGATCATGCAAAGTATATATGGATTTGTGATGATGCTGCGAATTCAGTAACATACTCTAGTTGACACAAGCATGCGAGAACTTATTTGATTATTCCTTGAGGTAAAATCCTAGAGTACATGTTTACTTGGAAGTGATTTAGGCATTCTTTGATTAGTTTGAGCCTTTCAAGCTAACCTAGTACATTCACTATCACTAGTGTCCCTATTGAGCTTTAATGAAAGAATGACATATGCAAAGCATGTGAAAGAACGCCATTCATTTTTTTTTCTTTAGCCTCATCATTTAAACCTTTTTAACTAGAAAAACCATGATTGACTTATTAAGAGACATATTCTTAACATATGGTTGCAAAGAGGTACATGAGTACTTAAGAAGATAAGTTTAGGGTAGTTAAAAATAAGAATGCTAAAAGAAGAGGAAAAAGAACAAAAGGAAAGAAATTAATAAGGATTTATCCTTCAATTGGGGGGATCATATCTCCATGAACTCAATAGAAAATAAGTTTGGAAATGCAGTAGTAATACAACTCATAGTTGGGGGGATCACATCCTAATGAAAGTAAAAGAAAGCAAGTTTAGGGTGTGGTAGTGATACTTATAAAACAAATAAAACTCCAAACAAAAAGTTAAGAGAGTGAATATTCATGTAAAATATAGACATGATCTATTACTTTGTGTATCCGTATTCGCTTTTCTTATTAGCTAAACCTAAGGCCCCATTATAAGCTTAATAAAGACCTATTGGTCCAAGTGAACAAAGTTTTCTACATTAGTGAAGAAGGATTATGAAAAACAAGCTTATGGGATACTTTTGAAGATCATAAAAATCACTAGTCTGAATATTATTGACTGAAAAGTATGCATGTAGCATGAAATTGACACTACCCACACACATACACATACATTTTTTCAATTCATGAAAGGATTGATAGAGCATGAGTTTCATTAGATTACTTCACAAGTATCTTGAGTAATTTCTGAGATATGTGTGTATGTGTAATTTGTCTAGTATGTTACTGATTGTTTGAGAGAGATTTTCCTGATTGATTCATGAGTTCAAATTATTATGTTGCTCATGGGAACGATACTCAACTCATCTCATCTATTATACTTGTGATCATGTATACTTACATGAGAGCCAACAGGTAATATGGCTCCTATGTCTAAGGAAGAGATAATGAGATGGCTGGATCAACTAGAAATTGAGATACAACATTGACAAGAGTTATGCACACAACAAAATGCCGATTAGACTTACAATCCTGGCTAGCCTTCTAATGTTGTGTATCCTCTCAATGCACCATCCATGAGCACGACCATGATAGTATGATCATTCATCTTTAATCAGCCAAGAGGGGACCCCATAGGGGTAGAAGGCTCACCCCTTGCTTCCACGATTACCTTGCCTCAACAACCACCTCTTATCAATGTCCTTGCACAACCATTTAGTACGAATGTTCAACCATAATAGTTTGGTAAAAATGTGTAGCCACCACCATATCGGATGAATGTGGATCCAATGGCTCATTCCGACTAAAGAAAAAAGAAGCAAAAGGAAAGCTCCTTTAGACCAAAGAAGAAAGAAGTAGAAAAATTTAAATCAAGCATTTTTGTCAATACCACTGAAACCAAAATTAGTGGTAATGATAGAAAACAAAAGAAAAGGGACATCCTAAAGCCAAAATACCATTACTCTGATGAGGAAGTGGAACGAACGTCATAAGGGCTCATCTAATCAGGCAACTTTAAGCTACTAGAACCCCTTTTCTCATCTAAAGTTGATAACAAAAACCATCTCTTATACTACCTTTTTCCATCGAAATGTCAATCACCCGACGTTTAAATGTAGGGCAGTAAGGAGAATTATTAACCATTACATAAGAAGTGGAGACAACACACATGAAAAGGATGCACAAACCTCATCTAATAACATATTGGTGAAAGAAATTCCCAATCTAGTGATGCTTGAACAAGATTTTGATCAACAATTCTTTAAAACCTCTGGCTAAGGGGCTCAAAAGGATGATTGACTTTCTTGGGATTTATCCGGATGAACCCTATATGTTAGTAATTGATCCACTCATCCTGGTTCTAATCAAAGGAAAATTAAAGGGTCTTCAGTATCTAGGATATTAGACAGGTCTTGGTGTGGATGATGATATTGATGTAGACAATAATGAGGAGTATACCTCCAATTGCTCCTATGTGAGTATCAGGTCGATTATCAGTCCTATATGTGGAATTGTCAAACAACTCCTATTGAGTCCAAGACCTCAAAAATGTCACCTACGTTATCAATAATTGCGCATTGTTACATAGTTTTCACCTTTTACCATGCATCAACAGAAGAGGAAGAATCTGAGTCTCATGACAAAGAATCATAAATAAATTTAGAGGGACCTGATGACATAGACAATAGAGAAGTTGTTGGTGACCTATCAATTCTTCAGTTAGAGTCAGAAATAGTGAGTGGGACTCATGATGACAATATGTATGAGTCCAATCACAATCCAAACCATGACCATTCAGAGAAAGAAAAAGGTAGTGACTATGATTCTTCTTTAGAAGAAATAACTTATGGCACAGCTCCATTGGGGTTAGAGGATGGTGGACAACAACAATAGATGAACTCAAGGAGTTCAATCTAGGTACAAAGAAAGATAAGTGCCTTACCTTGATCACCAAATCTTTGCCAGAACATGAAAAGTAATTGCTAATGAATCTTCTCGAGGAATTCAAAGATGTCTTTGGATGGATATACTCTAAAATGCTTGGGTTACATCCTTATATTATAATGCATTCTTTGCATATTTCTCCAAATAAGAGACTAGTGAAGCAAGCATTAAGGAAGTTCAGACATGACTTAGAACAACAAATCATTAATAAGATCAACAAGTTGCTAGAAGCCAATTTCATCTGAGAAATCAAGCTCCCAAGATGGATCTCAAATATTATCCCAATAAAGAAAAAGAATGGACAAATCCGAGTTTGCATCGACTTTCACAATCTCAATGAAGCCTATTTGAAAGATGAGTTCTTGCTACTATTGGTCCCAAAGGTTAGGTAAAAACCCAAGAGGGAAGGAATGGATTGGGTACTTAAAAATTATTTCATAACCCCTTTAGGATTAATCGTCCCTCTAGCAATCAATGACTCAATCAACAAATGCACAAATAAGTACGACATAATAATTTTTATAGTGGTTCGAGTAAAATACTCTATTCCACTTTTCCAATAACACTTTTCTCTTAGATTCTTGGGTTCCACTATTCCCAATAGGAGAAATATAATAGTACTCCTAGCACTCTTCTAAATTCCAGCTCTAGGGGGCATAAACAGTGCTCCAAGTACTCTTCTAGATTTTAGCTCTAAGGGGCATATTCACAGTGCTCTCAACACTCTTTAAAATCCATCTCTAAGTGTGTGAATAAACAGCTCTTGTTTGCACTCAAATAGTCACAACTCTTCTTGAGTCTAGCCTCAATCACTAGCTCAAGAAACTTTACAAGAAATGGATATTAGAAGTTTTAAGCATGGGAATTTCTTAGTAAGCACAGGGGAAGGTTTCTAAAAATTGAATACAGAAGTAAATGATCTTCCCAAAGGTAGTTGAGAGCCTTTAAAGAAAGTTGAGAAAATTTTGAATGCAAGGCTCTTGACTCTTGAAGGTTTGCAAAAGGTTTAGCTTAGATCAGTAATTCCTATCAAGAAGATTTGAATAATTTTCTTAATACTTTGTTAGTTCCTCCTGCTCAAATGATGCTTCATTTATAGCTAATTTGAATTCTAGTTATTGGTGGTAGGTGAGCTCCATTAATGATAGAATACGTTCTAATTGACATATTTTGAATTCTCTAACTTCTGCTTAATCCTTATATATTGAAATGTTGGCAGCGCCGTCGTCAGAGAAGATAATTTCTATTTGCTTAATAAGCTCTAGTTGAGGTTTGCTGCAATGGCTAACTTTTTCATCAATATGGAAAGAATGTTATTAATCCTGAGTGAAGTCCAATGATTTGTCCTGACCATTGCTCATGTTTTGCTTATTATAGATGAAATATCTGTCCAGCTATTCATAAGACAAAGCTTTTTCATCTTCTAGTTTGTAAGTAAGAGATGAACCTCCCTTTCCATTGCTGACAAACGAATCATCCTTTCAATTGCTTTGTCTATTGAAGTGTAGTTGCATGGTTATCTTGTTTCTTTAGTGCTTCGTCTATTGAGTTGTCTATTGAAAGTAACAGACGGAGTGTTGGCTTGCAAATTGACTTCCTGCATTACTTCATATGATGGGTGATAGACTAAGCTTTAGGGCCTAGACAAATTTTCTTCATAGCTTCATTTGTTTGATTATCTATTGAGTTTATCTTCAGACAAAACTTCTTTGCTCCAATAGATGAACTTTTTCACTCTGCCAAGCGATTCTTACTTCTCTGCTTTGTCTGTTGACAATAGACAATCATTGGCTTAACTATGATAGATGCAGTATTGTTTTCGCCATATGATCCTTTCTTCTTCGCTTTGTCTATTGACAGCAGATGATCATTGGCTCACTTATGATAGACGAACACAATCCTTTTATTACTCTACTAGAAAATCTACTTTCCTTCATCTATTCTCATCAGACTGCCATTGGCTTATTTGTGGCTTGCTTATGATAGATAAAGTCTATTGTATGCGTACTTCTTTGCATCCGTCAGATACAATCTTCTTCTTTGACAGATGAATGGAAAGATTCAAATCCTTTTCATTTGTGCTTTTTCTATATTGATATTTCGTCTTTTGCTTCTTTACTTGCCCAAGCCTTGATGCCATGGAATATATTTTCTGTACTCATTATTCTTAAGACCTACAACTTGATTCTGCATGCTAAAATCTTGATAATAATCATTATTACACTTTAATCAAGTTTTTTTTATCATGAAAACCATGTATTTATATCAACATCCTTTTTGATGATAATGAAACTTGATTAAAAATTATCTCATAGAAGATAATCACCCCCTAAATTTATGCAGATGAAAAAAATGCTTGCAATGTTTGATCATTCAACAAGTTGCTACCTTCTGATGTTTCCCTAATCTTGTTTTATATATATTCTCCCCTTAATTATTTAAAATGTAAAATGTATGCTCCCCCTAATTAGTTTAAAGATTATGTATGGTTATATTTCCTTTTTGAGATAATTTGCATAGTCTTTCTCCCCCTTTTTGTTATAAGCAAAAAGAAATATCCAATCCCAGTAAGATACACACACAAAGAAAAGTTGCCAGAGAATAATGAAAAGATTTCATTTTATTTTGGTACAAACAAAGCTATAGACAATAAGACAAACCCTCAAACTACATGTAAAGAGGGGAAGGAGATGATAATGAGGCTATTGGAGCCTCCCTTCCCCTCTCTTCAAGAGCCCCAGCTAATGATGAAGTTAGATCTAGCGGCAAAAATGGCAGAGATATGAGTTATATTCTTGAGAGCCACATCTTGAAGAGAAATACTTCTGATGATAGAGATATTTTGGAATATTGTTATAAGAAAAAATAATATCCTTCTAGTAAGAGAAATGAGGAGTCATTCTTGCATGTTTCAATTTCCATCACATAATGGTCTGCCTTCCATATCTTCTTCCTAAATGCCTTTCCCTGAGGTATTTCATCTTTGTGGTGTGGAGAAGAGTTGCTGATCATGGGTTAAAATAGACTTGATATGGGGCCTATATGAGGTACATGATGTAATTTTCCAAGAAAGGGAAAATAACTCATCCTAAAAACAGTGTTGGATGTGATATCCATAGTTGTAAGTTAATTTTAGCAAGAAAATGAGGTGTACTCATGTAACACCCCACCTTCCGAGGTGCTACTCCGGCAGTAACAGAAGATACCACATTCAAAGTCTCCCATATATTTACCCACTTTAACATGTATATCCATCTGTAGCAACCCACATACACCTAGAATCATGGCCTATTTACTAGATGACAACATAATTTTATCCCATTACAAACACCCACAGAGGCCAGAACCTTAGCCACCATGTCAGGGGAGAGTGTGGAAAAACATGTGCTCCATACTATAATAATGACATGCCAGTTATCATGATTCATACATGCTAAATTTACATTAAGTACATACCCACTACTTCTCATAAATAACATTTAATAATACATTCCAAAATATGACAAAAGATAGATTGGTTTAAATCATTAGAGGTTAACCCTTTCTTGAGCTCCAACCCCATGTTGGGCTCCGTCATGCAACCTATCATCTAAAACATAATAAAATATAGTGATCCGAGGAACTTAGTAAGCAAGTAAATAATTAAATGATAATCGGTAAAATAACATTATGAAACAACATATTAATTTGTACAATTGGAACCACTATCAATAACAATAACCAATCATACCGTAGTCACTAACTACCTATAGTAATTCACTTTATTCTACTACCGAACACTTTTCCTATTTATCCATTTTGTTCCACTAATCATCACAGTAGCTTCATCATATTTCTCTCTACCCAATCAGAATTACCTTGCCTCCATTCAGTACCAATTATTGAGGAACCATAGCCAAATACGCAAAGTGGATGTAGCCACTAATAAAATGGACTTGGCCATAAGCCCATGGATAAAATCATATGTTATAGATGCTTTTAGATATACACAATCTCTTATTATTCAATTTTTCTGATTTTATTATACCTTTTTACCTCTTTGATATGCAATCAGTTTCTACCTATAATCCCAGTTACAAATGTGGCAAGATTCACGACAACATTATCATTGCCACCTATGATACCTCACCTACACTGTAGCCCAGGGATGTCAGGGTTGTTGGTCCTGAAGGTTAAACAAAATCCAAAAGGGGAGAGGTGAATTGGGTACTTAAAAAATTATTTCTCAACCCCTTTTTAGATTACTCTTCCTCTAGCAATCAATCATTCAATCAATAAATGCACAAAATAAATAAGACACAATGATTTTTATAGTTGTTCTAGTAAACACTCTACTCCACTCTTCCAAGAGCACTTTTCTCTTGGCTTCCACTATTCCCAATAGCAGAAATATAATAGTCTTCCCAACACTCTTCTAGATTCTAGTTCTACGGAGCATAAACAAGTGTCCCCGACACTCTTCTAGATTCTAGATCGAGGGGGCATAAACTATTGTCCTTGACACTCTTCTAAATTGTAGCTTTAGGGGGCTTATTCACAATGCTCCTAGTATTCTTCTAGATTCTAGCTCTAAGAGGTGTGAATAATTAGCTCTTGTCTGCACTCAGATAGTCATAGCTCTTTTTGAGTATAGTCTCCACCACTAGCTCAAGGAACTTTACAAGAAATGAAATCACAAGTTTAAGCACAAGAATTTCTTAGTAACCATAGGGGAAGGTTTCTGAAAGTTGAATGCAAAAGTAAATGATCTTCTCAAAGGTAGTTGAGAGCCTTAAAAAAAATTGAGGAAGGTTTTGAATGCTAGGCTCTTGATTCTTGAAGAATTGCAGAAGGTTTAACTCAGATCAGTAAATGCTCTCAAGAGGGTTTTGAATAATTTTCTCAATACTTCATCTCTTCCTCCTACTCCAGCAATGCTTTATTTATAGCTGCTTTGAATTCTACTCATTGATGGTAGGTGAGCTTCATTAATAATAGAGGACATTCTAATTGGTGTATTTTGAATTTTTTAACTTTTTCGTATTCCTCATATGCTGGAATGCCTATAGTGCCGACCTTAGAGAAGATGATTTTTGGTTTCTCAATAAGCTATGGTCGAGGTATTACTACAATGGCTGCCTCTTTCATTAATATAAAATGATCATTATTAATGTTGAGTGAAGACCAACGATTCATTCTGACTGCTGCTCATCTTTTACTTATGATAGATGGAGTATTTGTCCAGCTATTCATAAGATAAAGTTCCTTCATATCTATCTTTCGTAAGTGAAAGACGAATCATCCTTTCTGTTACTACCAGACTATTCAACCATTCAATTTCTTTGTCTATTTCACCATAGAGGTATAGATGTCTTGTTGCTTGAGTGCTTCATTTATTGGGTTTGTTTATTGTAAGTATTAGACAAAGTGTTGGATCACCAATGGGTTTTGTTCATGCTTTTATCTGATGGAATATTTCTCTACTTTGTCTATTAACAGCAGACGATCATTGGCAAATTCTTTGTTCTACTAGACGTTCCTTACTTCTTCCACTTTGTTTGTTGATGGTAGACGATCATTAGCTTAATTATGATAGATGAAGTTTCTACTCTGCCATACGATTCTTTCTTCTCTGCTTTGTCTGTTGATGATAGACGAAGTTTTTGTTCTGCTAAAAAGGTCTTCGCTTCTTCTGCCTTTTTCTGTTCTCATTAGATGACTATTAGCATAACTGTTGCTTGCTTATGATAGATGAAATCTGTTGTACGAATACTATCTTGCATCTGTGAGGTATGATTTTCCACTTTGATAGATGAATAGAAACAGCCAAGTCTTTTCCATTCGTGCTTTGTCTGTTATAACACTTTGTCTTTTGCTTCTTTACTTGCTCAAGCCTTATCGCTATGGAATATATTTTCTGTGCTCATTTTCTTTAAGACTTGTAACTTGATTCTGTATACATTCATGTTAACATTAATCTCCCCCCCAGCAACTGCCCTAGGAGTCGAACTTGAGAGCTTGCTCTGATATCAGGTTTAGGATTAAGCCCCTTAACCAATTCACCTAAAAGCTGGATCTATTAGGGAACGGAGACATAATCCAAATATTTTAATAGCACAGAGCCCAGACATATCTTGTGCAGCCGGTGGGCATGAGAGGCTTCGCAAGGCATAGTGCCTCAGCAGGTGGGGCGGTTAGTCCCCTAATGACATGTGCAAGTCCTCCCTTTGTTGCACATGTCATCTGACTCAAAGGGAGCTTGCTGGTCCCATACCCAATAAGGATAACCATTTACATCCATTGAGGTAATTAGGTGTAACCTTTAGTGATATATATTATAGGGTTTGATCTTAATTTAGATTATACATAATGATTATTCCACATTAAGTCCACCATACTGCAACCCTAGCAGCCGTCACCCCCAAGGGTGTTGATTATTTTTGTAATTTGACAAGATGAGTGGTCACCAATTAATCCATCCACAGTGCCATGTCCAAGGCCCTCACATAATAGGTTAAATCTAACCTCTTTACCATTCTTGGTGGTCATATTGATTGTAAATAACCAAATAAATCATCTCGGTGTACACAACTCAATGGTTCTAATTCATACTTTTACTAGCATTTTCATATAACACTTATGTTTCCATTAATATTTGAATCAAATAGATACATCATAACTCTTATTCATGTAGTCATACTTGGCAAGCATTCAAGCACAAGTTCATTCAAGGCCAATTTGGTAGGCATTTAGTTCTAAACAATTAACAATCCATCCTCTGGTATCATCATACATATCATTCCATCTTTAACTACACCTCAAGTATATTCTATATATCAAACAAGTTTAATTTACACATATCATGCAAAGGTATACACAACATTTGTCCAAGTTAGAATTTTATAACTTGTATGCATCCTAAATTCATTTCATGTATGAACAACATCCCTTTACTATGTTAAATTCTTCGAAAAAGACTCAAGCACCAAATTCTCAATTAATTTCTAGACTCCATGTCATACCATAACATTGTATTAATTTCAAATGCTTACATGGGTTAATTACTCACTAATGATCAATCGTAATACTTGTCTTAGGGTCTTTTATCTATTCTATCTGTTTCTCATCATATTTCCTACTTAAAAGTACTTAAAATAGCAAAAATATAACATATGTAGTTAGAACTAACAAAATAAGAAAAATAGAAAATTTTGGCAAAAGTCACTATCACAGCAAGTTGGGTGCCTCGGCACCCAATATGCTAGAAAAATAGGTTGGGTATAGGCTGGTCGAGAGCATAGGCACCCAGTTCATTGGAACATTGGGTGCATAGGCGCCCAACCTGTTGACCATTTTCTGCACATTGTTCTTTCACCTTGTAATTCACTCACTTATTCTTCTAAATGATCCCTTTATCCTATCCTCCATTAATACACATTAGACACATACATAATATATACTCATGATGGTACGAATGAGGAAAAATTCAACCAAAGTTATTCCAAAACATTCATTACACTTATGTGTAGAATTGAATATTTAATTTGTTTCCCACACATTGACATAGGTACATAGTCAAAACCTATTCTCCCTATTCTTAACAATCTCCCATAGCTAATCTAAGTTACGTACTCCTAAAACCGAATCCAATTAATATAATTTCCATTCACTTCAAAATCATACTGCAAAAGTTATGTATTCCTAGAAGCCAATCTAATTAATATAATTCTCATTCACTTCAAAATCATACTACAGTGCTTAGAATGCACTCATTGAAAATATCAATTCCATTCACTTGAAAATCATACAACCATGCCCAAATGCAATCATAAAGAATACCAATTATAAATTGCAAAAGATGAACCTACTTTCCCACCTATTTCACCTTACTTCCTCTTTTTCTACATCTTCCTTTCCTTATTGATCCGGTACATATTTTATCACATGTTAATACAAATACTCCCAACCAAAATATATAATTCATACTCAATTTGTTCTTACTATAAAAACTAGTGTATCTTGTCATCCAATTACAAACCATTCCACCTATCTTTACTTATGCATAACTTCTAACGACATGTAATGCTTTCTGCTTTCCATAGTAGAATATCAAACAGATATCAAACATTCATGATTTACATTATCTTTACCTGCATCAATTATATTAAAAAATTATTCGTAATACCCAAAATACGTAATTAAACATAGAAAATGGTAAATATCAAAATAACTTGCTTACCTTATACTCAACCTATACACTTTTCCTTTGCCTTAAATTCCACAAAGCCAAGTCTAGTTCAATGATCCACAGTCCTATGTACAAAACATATCTAGTTGGTATTTGCTCTATTTAAACTTTGAATGCCTTATTAACTTTTACTCTAATCCTTTCATAATTCAACCCTTCCTAGGATTTACTCCCCTCTTCGTTTGAACCATGATTAATGGATAATTAAGAGATCAATATCAAGGTAAATCCTACTACCCCTCTCTTATAGTCACTTTATTAAGCACATAATAGGTAATCGTCAAAATTCTAACTTCTTGCCATTGACAACATGGGATTTCTTTCCCAAATTACATTTACACTTGTTTTAATATTTATCACATCTCAATTAATGATCATTAC
The DNA here is from genome assembly GCA_036873735.1 of Pouteria campechiana. Classification (NCBI taxonomy): domain Eukaryota; kingdom Viridiplantae; phylum Streptophyta; class Magnoliopsida; order Ericales; family Sapotaceae; genus Pouteria; species Pouteria campechiana. Next base: position 5,840 of record JAYJMB010001021.1, on the reverse strand, counting down.
ACCCAATTTGCCATTTATTCCTTATTTTCCCAATTCCAAAAACTATTTATAAAATAAAAATCACTTGATTTACTTAGCAAGAATTGATAAATAGCAGTAAAATTAACTTACCCTTCGATTTTCTCTATTTAGAATCTACAAACTTGAGTTGTAATGCTAAACCCTCAATTCTCCTACAATTGTTTTGCTTCTAGCATCTCCAAATCTTGAGTTTTCTTCATGCCAAATCACTACAACCCACTTGTGATCGATTTCCCCATCAAATTTCGATCACAAGAGCATAGTAGAAGAGCTAGAGAGATGGCGTAGAGAGAGGGAGAGGGAAGCAATGAAAATGGCTGAGTTTTGGGGCTGGTAGAGTATTTCATACATACCACCCCATGGTGCTCCAGTGTGCACACCTCCCAGTACATAGGCGGCCCATCTATAATGTCTATTAATTATGTTTTCCCTAATATTTCCTTCCAATTCATCAAAACACATAACCCATTGCTCATATGCACCACTAATTTCTATTTTTATCAAGGAATTTTCATCCAATTTCCAAAATTGCATATAAACCATCCATTTATAACTATAAAACAATTACGTCCTTCCTTAAAATTTTTGGGGGCTCACATTCTACCCTCCTTACAAAAAGTTTCAACCTTGAAACTTAAGCAAGCAAATCTGATTACTTTGTTGTAATCAATTCTTCTAGTTCCCTAGTCACCTTATTTCCTGTCTAAGGCGAATGATTTCGTTTCTTAATTGTTTTTCCTAATTATCAAACATTCCAATCAGTTCTATTGACTAATATATCTTGGATCTGATTTACCCTTAGTAACATATCATATTACTCCTTTTTAATGGAATTACATTTAGGAAAATCTTTCTCTCACTTGTAATTCTAAATCACATCTTCTTATCTTTGGTTAGCTTTTCTAACATAAGTAGTACTTAAATTTAACCATATCCCCATAGTTTGTGTAATTCTTTCCAAAATTAAAACTAACCACTGATTCTCTAAGTATACTTATAATCTTGCAACTTCTCACTAATGAATTCAACCATATTGCTCAGCAAAAATTGCAATCTTAATTGGTATAAAATGAATTCTTTTGTTCACTCTATCAATAATGGTCCAAATATGATCAAATCCAATCATTATCTTGAGTAAACTAATAATTGGATTCATATTTATGTTCATCCATTTTGATTCAAAAGTTTAATAGATAGTAACACTCCAGTTAATCTTGATATTCTACTTTTATTTACTAGCATATTAAATATTTATCCACATCTCTAGTCATATCTTACTGCCACTAGATTAATGATATAAGGAGAGTAATATGTCCCTTATAATACTTTCTATATCACTATTGATCCTTTAGGAATTAACTACCAATTTTTGTATCTTAAAAGATTATTTACATCAATGAAGAATTCTAGTAATTCATTCTGCTATAATTTCCTTTTCCGTTTTTAGAAATCCTTCTTTAATGTTTCTCTTGAAGCCATTCGAATTTCATTCATCAGTGTAGGCACATTATTAAATGGCACATTTAAGTCACTAAACTCCTCATTGCTTGTATCACTTTCATGCCAAGCTGCTTCTAATCTACTACTTAAGAAATAAATTACTACCTTTGCTTTGTCGGAATAATAGTGAATGTTCAGATTATAATCTTCTAACAAGTCTATTATTTCCCAAAATTGCACCAATTAGAACAGTCACATTAATCATCCCGAATTTACACTTCTTTGAATTGGCGTAAAGCCTTTCCCTTCTCAATCTTTGTAAAGTTATTTTCAATTGTAATTCATACGCCTTTTTATCTTTAAATAACTCAAAATATCATTAATGAAGACAATCACAAAATGATCTAGACAGGGTTGAACACTTTTTCCATTAAATCCATGAAAATTACATTAACATTCATTAGCTCAGATAGCATTACTAAAACTTCGTAATGCTTATTTCGGATTTTAAATACAGTCTTATGGACCTCTACCAGCTTAATCCTCATTTGCACTAAACTGAAAGTCTTCTTAGTTAACACAAACATAAAAGTTTCACCCTCAAGAAAATTCCTAAAGATAATTTCCACCTGGCTAGGCAATCCATTTTTCGTATAATATCCATATCCTTCATATATAATATACTTACCTTAGTAATAAACCATTTACTTTTGATTACTATAGGTATCTTATAACATACTTCTATAGCTATACTAACCCTTTTTCAAAAGAATAGATACCTTTATGACATAATGCATAGGATATTTAAGTAATCAATTCTATTTACAACACAATAAGGACAAAGGTGGAAAGCTAACTAGAGTAAATAAGGCTTATGCTATACAATTACAAATAAAAATATTGCTAGTAAACACAAGGTTCATAGCTAGAATTTCCTCGGCATTTTTTGCTTGTTCTACCCTAGTCATAGAAAGTCTACGATCTTAATTTTGACATCCAAGAGTTATATTAAGTCCAACATCTCTACCTCTCATTTGGTCCCTTCCATTGTCAGGTGGCAGTGAGACTCTAGAAGTTGTACTTTCACCTTTTCCTTGATTATGAAAATTTGACCGAATGTGGTCAATCTCACGACATATAAAATAAGTGAATAGTTTTCACTATTCTGAATCCCGTGACTAACTCGACCTTTGACTGGTTTCTCCCATCTGACCTAGAGTTGATCTAGTCAGTTTTCTTCTTGACTTCTTTAATAATATGGGCCAGTCATATTTCAAATGTCCTAGTTTCTTACAATAATTACAAGTCCTTTTAGATATTGCTCTACCACTTGGTTCAAATTTTTATCTTTTCCAACGCCCTTACTCCTTTTAACTAGTACATTGCTTTGTTTTAAATTTGATCTACTCCTTTGTGTGCCTCTTTTGAATTTGACCCAAGTCTTGCAAAGTCACGAGCAGAATTGCCTCACCTCTAGGACCCACACTAACTGGCCTATTTATCCTTGTAGGCCCTACCTCAATATGACCTTCTTCAGGCTCAATCACTACTTTCTCAGCTTCATTCTGGATTGTCTTAGATATCTCACCAATTTTAGAAGCTTCAACTTGAGTTTCTTTAATAACAACCCCCATCACTTGAGTCCAAATAGTCCTTTTCAGCCACTCATCTTCCACTATGGGGGCCTTACCCTTATCTACAATCTTCCTCGATGCCATTACCAAGGAAGAGTAGATGGTCATCTAACAGTATGAGATTAAAATAGCAATGCCTTATATTAATATAAATTGAATTCACGTTTTATACTAGCATTCTCCCACATTCTATTATTAGGAAAATACGCATGTCATACTTCCATCAATTCCAACACTCTTACCATTATAGTTCTAGGGCCTTATGGCGTAAACCATATCCACAGTCCTATGTACAAAACATATCTCATTATTATTTGCTCTTTTTAAACTTCAGAATGCCTTATTAACTTTTAACCTAATCCCATTTCATAATTCAACCCTTTCTAGGGTTTACTCCCTTCTTCGTTTGAACCACTATTAAGGGGTATTTAAGAGATTAATATCAAGGGAAATCCTACTACCCCTACCTTATAGTCATTTTAGTTAACACATAATAGACAATCTTCAAAATTCTGACTTCTTGCCAGATTTCTTTTCCAAATTAGATTTACACTTGTTCTAATATAAATCACATCTCAATTAATGATCATTACACTCAATTCGCCATTTATTCCTTATTTCCCCCATTTTCCAACTTCCCATTTCCAAAAACTATTTATAAAGTGAAAATAAATTGATTTACTTAGCAAGAATTGATAAATAGCAGTAATGTTAACTTACCCCTCGATTTTCTCTATTTAGAATCCACAAACTTGAGTTGTAATGCTAAACCCTCAATTCTCCTACAATTGCTTTGCTTCTACCATCCCCATATCTTGAGTTTTCTTCATGCCAAATCATTACAACCCACTTGTCATCAATTTCCCCATCAAATTTAGATCACAAGAGCATAGTAGAAGAGCTAGAGAGATGGCGTGGGGAGAAGGAGAGGGAAGCAATGAAAATGGATAAGTTTTGGGGCTCGTAGAATATTTTATACCTACCACCCCATGGTGCTCCAGCAGTGCACATCTGCCAGTACATAGGCAGGCCATCTATAATGTCTATTAACTATGTTTTTCCTAGTATTTCCTTCCAATCCATCAAAACACATAACTCATTGCTCATGTGCACCACTAATTTCTACTTTTATCAAGGAATTTTCCTTCAATTTCCAATATTGCATATAAACCATCCATTTATAACTATAAAACAATTACATACTTCCTCAAAATTATTTGGGGCCTCACAACTAGAACTCAAAAATCTAAATTTAGATGAAGTGCGAATAGATCATTGTATATGGATATCTTACTTCATCTAAGATAAAGTTTAGCCTCAAGACAACATATTCAACATTACAAGTTGAAGCACAAAAACATTGGAGATTTTACTTTCAAATCTTCATGTTAGTCATGCCTAATTCTCCTCTAATGTTGTAGAAGGTGTCTAATGATAGTGGCGTAGTAAAAATATCTGTAAGTTGAACATTTGTGGGCACATATTCTAGACATATATCATATTTTTCAACATGATTTCTAATCAAGTGATGCCTAATTTCTATATACTTAGTTCTCGAATGTAAAACAGGATTCTTTGTCAAGCATATAGCACTAGTGTTATCACATTTAATGAGTACGTGTCTATAGTTTAGTCCATAATCAAGAAGTTATTGTTTCATCCACAATAATTGAGTGCAACAACTTTCAGCTGCTATATATTCAGCCTTTACTGTAGAGAGAGCAACACTAGTGTAATGCCCCACACCCCCACCCTATGCATTTTAACCACGCTAACCCAGGGCTGATGTGGAATGCTACCATCTTATATGCCAGAGAAGAATCTTACCAAAACTTTGATAGAGTCTCCCATGAAATATAAGACATTTGCACCTGATATACATGTGTGATATCACATATAATTAATAATTCTACAATAAAAACCAATAATTATATTTAAACACCAAACACCAGACCCATACTCACAAATTCCCCCAAGATTGGAATTGGGTCATGATGGCAATCACACAACTATAATTACAATTATATCACTATGACATGCCCATGATATACAATATACATAAAATTGAAATTTACAAAGATATAACATGAAGGGATTCCAATCCCAATTCACCATTTCATAAGTAAAATGTCTTCAAATCTGGATTAATAGTCCCAATCCATAGTTGGGATTCTTTACCTATCCTGTTAGCTAAAAAAATGGAAGAAGAAGGGGTGAGTCTGGGCAACTCAGTAAATAGGCATAAATAATAATAAAAAATTAATTAACATAACATGTTCTAACCCAGAACATGCATAAACAATAGTATATTCCTATTTTCATCCGTCATCATAAATAGAATACATTATTATCTTGCCCTAAAATGAACAACACAAAATAATCATATCATGAGGCTCAAATTCTTATTATTTTCATGCAATCCCTATGCCATTCAGGCATATAATAGCAGAAGTCAGATATCGTGCCATGCAGGCACCACATATCAACACCATGTACAACAAGCATAAAATATTAAATTATGCCATTCAAACACACCATACATAATTATATTTTATCACAGAATGTTCATCATTCCATTAATACACACATATATATATAACACGGTATGATACATATCATTTAGTATAACAGCCTGGGATATCCTCTACCCCCAAAATACATTTATAGGTTCAAAAGAATTCTAGACTGGGATATTTATTATCCCTGCTACATAATACAATTACCTTAGATCATAATCATCCACTA
>JAYJMB010001020.1:0-17247 GCA_036873735.1 Pouteria campechiana | reverse complement strand
GAAACCAACTCTGATACCAATTGGGCAAGTTGCTTAGTTGGTATCAGAGTTGGTTTCGAAACCAATATGACTTGAGATCAGAGGTTCAAATGTGAACTATGGAAAGTCATTGTGAGGCGCCTTTTGGGCCAAAAGAGTGGGCCTAAAATGGGCAAAACCGTGCAGGCTCTGCTTGCCAGTGGATCTGGTGGGTCCAAAGCGGACAATACTTCACATTGGCTAGATTTGGGGGTGTTACACTTCTTAAAGTTTTTTTTTCTTTTCTTTCATCTTTCTCATTCATCTTTACTTCATCAAGTGTCTGATCCCTTCACATGTATATTATTTGGGGAGATCCTTCCTTCTTTCAACCATTTTCTTCTATTGTTTAGGGTTATCTCCTTAAGGTGTTGCCTCTGCTGCTTCTTGCGAACTTTCTAAAGTTTTTAACCAACATGGCCATATCATCTTTAGATTGTGATGCCAAGTCACTACTGCTCTCCTTGTTCACTTTGCGAGTAATACTTTTTTTTGGATTTATTAGATCCTCTCTCTTACTTTTGATCAGCTCGTGTGACATCAGTGAGTTGATGAGATTGTCCACCAAAAGAGTGTTTAGATCCTTTGCTCTCATATGCTTTCTCCTTCTTTCATTTTAAAATTTTCTAGTTCTCTCGACCTATAAGGATCCTTCATATATAGAGACTAATTTATCCTAAATATCTTTTGTAGTAGCGCAAGAGAATACTCTATCAAACTTAGATGAGGATAGTCCATAGAATAAATATTTTATATTATTTTATATCCTTTGCATTATTTTGGACTGAGGTAGCTTCCTCTTTAGCCCATGCATCTATTTCAGTAGTGGGAAGAGTGATTCCAACTTTAATGGCTTTCCAAGACTCCTTATCATTGGTTGTAATAAATTGCTTTATCCTCAACTTCCAGTAAGCGAAGTTGGTTCCATCAAATAGGGGTGGCCGAGTAGACGATTGCCCTTCGGTGAATATCTTTAAAGAGGATGTTGGGTTTTCCATTGGATCACTACAAGTATTTATATAGTTAGCTCTAATACCACTTGTTGGTCCCAAAGATTAGGCAAATACCCAAGAGGGGAGGGATGAATTGGGTACTTAAAAAATTTGCTCAACCCATTTAGGATTAAATGTCCCTCTAGTAATCAATTCAACCACTCAATCAATCAGTGCACAAATAAATAAGACACAGATATTTTTATAGTGGTTTGAGTAAATAATTTCCTTTACTCTTCCAAGAATACTTTTCTTATAGTATCTTGGGTTCTACTATCTCCAATAGCAAAAATAAAATAGTGCTCTCAGCACTCTTCTGGATTCTAGCTTTAGGAGGCATGATCATAGTGCTCCTGAAGATTAGGAAAAAACTCAAGAGAGGAGGGTTGAATTGGGTACACAAAAAAATTATTGCTTAACCCCTTTAGGATTAATCATCCCTCTAACAATCAATCACTCAATAAACTAAACTAAATGTAAATAAGACATAAGGATTTTTATGGTGGTTTGAGTAAACACTCTACTCCACTCTTCCAAGAACACTTTCCTCTTAGTGTCTTGGGTTTCATTATTCTCAATAGTAGAAATACAATAGTGCTCCCAACACTCTTCTAAATTCCATCTCTAGGGGGTATAAACATAGCGCTCCTAACACTCTTTTAGATTCTAGCTCTAGAGGGTATATTAATAGTGCTCCAAGCACTCTTCTAAATTTCAGCTCTAGGACACATGAATAAATAGCTCTTATTTGCACTCAGACAGTCACAACTCTTCTTGAGTCTAGTCTCAACCATTAGCTCAAGGAATTTACAAAGAATGAATATTAGAAGTTGCAGCATAGGTATTTCTAAGTAAGCATAAGGGAAGAAATCTGAATATTAAATGCAGAAGTAAATGATCTTCTCAAAGGTTGGTTGGGAGACTTCAAAGAGAGTTGAGGAAGGTTTGAATGCAAGGCTCTTGATTCTTGAAAGATAGCAAAAGGTTTTGGCTCAAATCAGTCAATGCTCTCAAGAGGAATTTGAATAACTTCCTTAATACTTGACTTATTCCTCCTACTCCAAAGATTCTTTATTTATAACTGCTTTGAATTCCAGTTGTTGATGGTAGGTGAGCTCCATTAATGATAGAAGACCATTTTGATTAGCGTATTTGAATTTTTTGACTTCTAATTAATCCTCGTCTATTAAAATGCCTGCAGTGCTGAACTTAGAGAAGATGATTTGCAATTTCTTAATAAGCTTTGGTCAAGGTATTACTGCAATGACCGACTTTTTCATCAATATGGAAAGGGTGATATTAATGTTGAATGAAGACCAACAATTTGGCTTGACCATTGCTCATCTTTTACTTATGACAAATGAAGTATCTATTTAGCTATTAATCAAACAAAGTTCCTGTTTGTCTTTCATAAGTAGCGGATGCATTATGGAGATGTCATTTCATCACATCAGATGGGTTGTCTATTGTATAACAAATAGATGCAGATGAATTATCTTTTCTAGTGCTTTGTCTTGTAGATTATCTATTGAACTGTAGAAGCACAAATGACTTATTTTTTTAGCACTTTGTCTGTTGAGTTTTCTGTTGTAAGTAATAGATAAAATGTTGGAGTGTAGACAGATTTCCTTCATTGCTTTGTTAGATTGGTTATCTATTATAAGTGATAGACTAATCATTGAGGTGTAGATGAATTTTTTTCACGACTTCATCTGTCGGGTTATCTGTTATGGTAGAAGAGCTTAGTTGGACAGACAAACACCATTGCTCCACCAGATGAACTTTTTGCTCTGTCATATGACCTTTACTTATTTGCTTTGTTTATTCATAGCAGATGATCATTATCTTACTTATGATAGACAAAGTCTATGCTTTACCATATGACCTTTACTTCTCTGCTTTGTCTATTTATAACAGCTGATCATTGACTCACTTATGATAGATGAAGTCTTTGCTTTGCCATACGACCTTTCACTACTCCTAGAAGATCTTTACTTCTCTTTCTTTGTCCGTTGCCAGCAGATGACCATTGGCTCAACTGGGGCTTGCTTATGATAGAAGAAGTCTGTTATATGCACACTACTTTGCATCCATTAGATATAATCTTCCACTTCAACAAATAAATGGAAACAACTGAATCTTTTTCATTTGTGCTTTATCTATGATGGCACTTCATCTTTCAATTCTTTACTTGCCCGAGCCTTAACTCCTTGGAATATATTTATGTGTTCAGTTTTTGTAAGATCTGCAACTTGATTTTGCATAAAAAGAATATTGGAAACAACCATTTGTACATAATGTTTAATCAAGTTTTTTTTGTCATCAAAACTATGCATTTATACCAACAATCTCAACCACTAGCTCAAGGAAATTACAATAAACGAATATCAAAAGTTAAAGCATAGATATTTCTTAATAAGCATAGGGAAAGATTTTTGAAGATTGAATATAGAAGTAAATGATCTTTCTGAAAGTTGGTTGAGAACCTTTAAAGAGAGTTGAGGAAGGTTTGAATGCAAGGCTTATAACTCTTGAAAGATGTAGAAGGTTTTTGACTTAGTTCAGTAAATGCTCTCAAGAGGATATTGAATATTTTTCTTCAATGCTTCTTTTTGATCAAACGATGCTGCATTTATAATTGCTTTGAATTTCAGTCATTAGTGGAAGGTGAACTCCATTAATGATAGAAGACCATTCTGATTAACACATTTAAATTTTTTAACTTTTACTTAATCCTCAACTATTGAAATGCCTATAGCATTGACCTTGGAGAAGATGATTTCCTGATTCTTAATAAGTATCGATCGAAGAGTTGCTGTAACGGCTGATTCTTTCATCAATATGGAAAGGGCATCATTAATGCTGGATGAAAACCAATGATTTAGTTTGTCCATTACTCATCTTCACTTATGATAGACAAAGTATCTATCTAGCTATTCATCAGACAAATTCCCTTCATCTTCTAGTTTATCCATAGTAAGTAGTAGGCAAATCATGGATGTATAGACGAATCATCATTCCGTCACTTCATCTATTATGTTGTCTATTGTAAGTAACAAACGAATTATAGAAGCATAGACAAATTATTTTTTCAGCACTTTGTTTGGTGGATTGTCTGTTGCAAGTAGCAGACGAATTGTAGGAGCATAGATAAAATATCCTTTTCAGTACTTTGTCTGGTCGATTGTTTGTTATAAGTAATAGATGAATTTTTGAGGCACGGACAAATTAGCCTTTTGTCTAGTGGATTGTCTAATGCAGGTAGTGGACGAATTTAGATGTACAGACAAATTTCATTGCTCCGCCAGTTGAACTTCACCGCTCTACTAGACGATCTCCACTTCTTTGCCTTTATCTATTTTTAACAGATGATCATTGACTTGGTGAGCTATACGAGTGTGGCTCACTTATGACAAATGAATCACATTGTATGCACGCTATTTTACATTCACTAGATATAATCTCCACTTTGACAGACGAATGGAAACTTGGTTGATTCCTTTTCATTTGAGCTTTATCCATAGTGGTACTTTGCCTTTTGCTTCTACACTAGCCCAAGTCTTTTCAATCAGATAGATTTGTGCCTTGGAATGTCTTCTGCGTTCATTTGTCCATGAGGTTTGTAACTTGTTTATGCATGCTAAATGCTTAGCAATCACCATTAGTATATAATCTTTAATCAAGTCTTGTTTATCATCAAAATCATGTATTTATACTAACAATTAATGCCTCTTACTTAGGCAAACTTGTATGAAAATTAAAACTCAAGCGAATGAACAAAAATATGTAACAAGATTAGATTTATCAAACTCGTTTTGAAGTTGATGCAGATTTGGCTTTGAATGCTTTTGCAGTATTGTAGTAGTTGAAGTTGAAAGATGGAACATCTTGAATGCTCCTTTTTCATACTTGAATCTAATTTTATTTCTTTTATTAGATTGGATTATGTGTTTCTTTAATCATATTTTTACAGGCTTTGTTAGAAATTTTAGCCACTATAAACTTTAGCTCTTTTTTCAAATTGTTAGGTAGAGTTGGTAATAACTTTTTGCAGTCTGTCAGGCTTTACAATTTCTGAGTTAAGTAGCCAGAACTTCTGACATTCAATCCACCACTTATCAAAATTTCTAAAGTAGTTCCTCAAAATTTTTGACATAAGTATTTTCTTGGCAGTATTCTCTTAGAATTTTCATGTTTGATTTTGCTGTCAACGATCATATTTTGCACTTCTGTAGAATTTCTAAGAAACTTTTGAGATATCTATGAAGACTGGATTTTTGCTTCTAATATGTTCATTTGATTCTTACCTTCTTGAAGATGCCTCTGAGAAATCTTCTGAGGATCTTCTGAGTATTATATTAGCATTTTGAGTTGCTTCTGATAAGCTTTTGATTGTTGATATTTCTTCTGAGTTAATTTTGAGGGTCAAATTTGACATCCGACGTTCTTATATTTTTCAATTTACTTCTGACATACTTCTGTATTGTTTCTGAAAATTTTTTGAGAGGGTTTTAACTTCTAAATTCTCTTTTGGAATAATTCTGTATGTCCATTATCAGTCTTCAGAATCATTTCTGAGACTTGAAATTATTTCTGATGTTCTTCTAAAGAACTTTTGAGTGCAGAAAGTTCCTTTGGAGGGGACTATTTAACTTCTGATGTATTTCTGCAATTTTTGAAAAAGCTTATGCATGACCTTTATAGTGTAATATCTCTACACATTGATTAGCTATCTCTGATGGGGTTTTGAGATACGTCTATTTACTTCTGAACTCTTTTAAGTTTCACATTGTATATCTAATAGGGTTTCAACATACTTCTGATAAGGTTTTGAAGTGTTTCTTGAATACTTCTTAATTTTTGATGCCATGTTTCTAAATAGGTTCTGTTATACTTTTGAGCAAAATTTGAATAATTTTTATTTGAGGATTCCTTTTAAAATTTCTTCCTTTGAATGTTTAATGTAATAATTTTATAATTAACACCTTTTATTACTTGCAATTGCTCTCTTTAATCTGTTTTGATATATAAATGCTACATGACTTGGAAAGTAACCTGTTTGTACCTTAACTCTTCACTCATTTTTTTCATCATCAAAACTAAGTTATTTAATCTCATTCATTCCCAAAATCAAGCTTAGTAAAGGGGTTAGACTTAACATTGTTAATAGTCAAATGCATCAGACAAAAGAAAGACTCAAGACAAAGATGAAGTAGCAAATTGATCGTCCATGCCACAAGGACCTGTCCAAAGTATGTTATATTATTTACTTGAACGAAAGTGAAAGACAAAACTACAATCAAAATTCTGCTCATCCGCAATTTGAAGCTTACCCAGATCAATCATGGACAAAGAAGAGTGAAGTAGAAGTTTGTCCGAAGCTTCAAGCAAATGCCTCGGACAAATGTAAGAGGCTATGTACAAAGCAGAGTGAAGAGTAATTTCATCCAAAGACTTAAGGCAAAAACCCTAGACAAATGTAGAGGATAAAGAAGAGTTTTGGACAAAGTAATGGTTTAATAAGTTTGTCCAAAACTTATTTTGGGTAAATGAGATAAAGCATGGGACAAAGCATAATGAGCAAACTTTGTCTGATTAAGAATGACTAAGCAAAATATGTCCAAAATTAACTTCGGACAAAGTAACGATTTAGAAGGTTCGTCCAAAATTTACTTAAGGTAAAAGAAATGAAGTGTGGGACAAATTGAATCAGGAGAATTTGCTCAAACTTTCTTGAAATAGTGAAATAGATAGAGCTATAGACACTTCCTTACTTGATGCATGCCCAAAGCAGAAATTCATCTTCTCACTCGAGGCAAGAACAACATTGCAAGCATTCCTACTAATAAGAATTAGTTAAGGAGATGATGATTTGAAAAAAGCTAATCAGAATGATCATCTACAATTAATGGAGGTCACCTACCAACAACGACTATTCAAAGCAAATATAAATGGAGTAAAATTGAATGATAAAAATAACTTTGAGAAGAAGAAATACTGATTGCTTATTTTGTTCAAAGCTACAACCTTCATTCATCTTTCAATAGAATTGAGAGCCTTCATACTTAATCCTTCTACACCATTTTTGAAAGGCATCCAACTACTTTCTAGGAAGATCATTTACCATTGCATTTAAAGCTTTAAATTCTTCCCCCAAGCTTATAGTGAGATACTTGTAAAACTTTCACATCCTTGCATCTATGTAATTACCTTGAGCTGGTAAGTGTTGACCAGGCTCAAGAAGAGCTGTGACTGTTTGAGTGCAGACAAGAGCTATCTGGTTTATGCCCCCTAAAGCTAGAATCTAGAAGAGTGCTGAATGCACTAGTTTATACCCCATAGAGATAGAATTTAGAAGAGTGTTAAGAGCACTAGTTTATGCCCCATAGAGCTAGAATCTAGAAGAGTGCTGGGAGCACTGTGTAAGCCCCCTAGAGTTGATCTAGAAGAGTATTGGGAGTATTAATGTATTTCTGCTATAGTGAGATAGTAGAACCCAAGACACTAAGAGAAAAGTTTGCTTGAAAAAGGAGAGTAGGGAGGATTACCTGAACCACTACAAAAATCTTTGTGCCTTACTTGCATGATTAATGTTTGATTGCCTTACTTGCAAGAGGGATGACATATCTCAAAAGTGTTAAGAAAAAGTTTTTAATTTCAAATTCACCCCTCACCTCTTAGATATTTGCATTCCTTTAGAGACCAACAAGTGATATTAGAGTAGGTAACATAAATATTTATAGTGACCTAAATGGTAAACCAATTTTTCTCTACTCATATATTCGTTGAGGAGTAATCATCTACCCGGCCACCCTATTTGATGGAACTAACTTTGCCTATTAGGAGTTGATGATGAAACAGTTTATCATGGCCCATAATATGGATTCTTGGAAGGCTATTGAAGTAGGATTCACCCTTCCTACTAATGAAATTGGTATTTGGAGTAGAGAAGAAAACAACGCAGTCCAAAATATTGCTATGGCTATGAATTCATCATTCTGTGGGTTGTTAGCCATTGAGTTTGATAGAGTATCTTCTTACATTACTATAAAATATATTTGGGACAAGTTAGTATGTATTTACGAAGGATCCTCATAGGTCAAGGGGACCAAGAGGAATATATTGATAGGAGAACTAGAAAACTTTAGAATGAAAGAAGGAGAAAGCATATCTAAAATGTATGCTAGATTTTCTAAAATTACTAATGCTTTAAAAGGCTTGTGTAATATCCTAGGATTTAAGGTAATGAATAATTTTATTATGAAATAATGGTGCTATTTTTCTATCATGAGAATTTTTTAATGGTACTATTTTTCTATCATGAGGATTGTTAGGAAATCATGTCAAATTGATACTCAATAGATGTGGACAAAATAAATCAACTTGCTACCAAATTATTACTTGAAACATGAGTTATATAATGTTGAATTTTTATGCATTGATTGGTGTCAAATTAATATTTAATTTTATCATGATCAAGGGTGATTAGCATGATGTTTAAACATGGTGATTAATAATGTAAATTAGGAAATTTAATATGATTTCTGGAATTTTCATTCTTCTAGAGTAGTTTTAGTATTTTGACTATAACTTCTTCGTACAAACTTAGAATTGGGTAGTTTTTTTGCATTGTTCAAATAATTTAATGGACTACAACTTTCATGTCGACCATATTTCCTAATTATGCTTATATTTTGAGTCGTAGGTCCCACAAAGTGACACCACTTGGATTGGAGATGGTTGTAGTGTTTTGGCTATAACGTTTTCATGAAAAATCAAAATTTAGTGATTTTTGATTCATTCAAAAATTCACAACAAAGGCTAAAAATTTTGTTTTTACCACTTTTGATTAATTAGCCCCCATATGTACCAAATATTTAAGACAAGTGATATTTATTATAATGACATGTGTATTTAGTTAAAATTGCATTTTTATGGAAATCTTGAATGTTAATTGATGATCGGATTGCTGCCCAATTTAGGTGTGATCAAAAGTGCTTATATAGCTATTGAATGTGATGATTTAATTGTATAAAAAATTTAGTTTATATGGGACATGGATTATGGTGTATTAATTTGTATATTACCGTCCAAATTAGAAGTAAGTTGATAATTTAGTTGCTGCCTAATTTTGATTATTATTGATTATAGAAAGTTATGTTAATAACATCTATAGATTAGCGAATTATTGATACATAAACATAAGTATATTATACATGTTATATCTATCCAAATTATAATAGAAATTAATTTTAAAATTTAATGTAAAATCATTATTTAGTGAAGAATAAGGTGTTTAATGCTTGAGATTTAAAGTTATGCAGTTGATATACTTTTACTATCCAATATTGGTCTTAAATTGACCAACTCATAATGTAAGACTCATCCCATAGCTCAGATTGAGGAAATAGGGTAGACATATGAGGGTGTGGCAGAAAATAAGAAAATGAATTGGTTAAAAAAAATCACCCATTTGGCGAATAGTGTGTGAGAACCCTAATTGCTCTCCCATAAAACTCATGCCTCCTTCTCCCCTCCTTCTCAACGTCAATAGCCTCCTTCTCCCTTCTTTTTAATGAAAAAAACTTTCTTCCTTCCTCCATCTCAACACCAATCAGAAACTATACCCATTATTTAATAATTTATCCTTCACCTAGTCCAAGTGGGCAACAAAGTTTCCATTAAGCAATCAATGTATCAAGTGGGCAGCAATATGTTTGGTTTTCCAACGTGAAAGGTGAGTTTAAATATAATTTTTTTATTTAATTTTAGCATGGAAAATAATGATTTACAAGAGCTTTATGATGTTGGGGGAAAATTAATTAAGGATTTCTGCAAATAGGGTAACATCGAAGATCAAAATCGCAGGTAATATTGAACCCTAGAAAAAGGGTATGAATTGGAGTTATTTTGGGTGTGATTTTCATGTAAAATTGAAGGGAATTAATACTATAATGGAAAACCCTAATTATTTTCATGAAATATGTGAAAACTAGGGCTGTTTAATTAGTTGAAGATGTGGTGAATATAATCCATGAATTTAACAATGATTTATGTGTTTTATATGATAATATTAATGTAGAATTATATTGGCATGAAAGATTTAATTGAAAATCATGAAGTTAAGGGCAATTTACTTTATGGAGATCATGTGGAACATGTTATGAATGATTATTGACAATTAATGCATTTAATAATGTCAATAATGAAGTAGAATCATATGGAAACTTGACTAAGATGAATTATGTATGAGAATTTATCAATGGGAAGGCAATTATGCAAAAGTTAGGGGCTTTTTTGAAAATAATGAAATTACAAAATTGTAAATTGAGAAACATAATAATTAGAATGATTATTAGTTTAAAAAGATGATGTATAAAGTGTAGAAAAATTGAATTGGTGAATGGGAACGGAAAACCCTAGAATTGAACTTGGCTAAGGTGGTGATAATGTAAGGGATATTAATTTGCATAATTGTAGCATGTAAAAAATTTAATATGTTATGATGAATGTAGGATTGAGACTTGATTGAAAGAGTTGATTATTTTTGTTGCTTGGCATAAAAGGAAGAAATCCGAATTTGTGAAGAATTGAGGTAACTAGGTTTTTTTGCTAAATTTGCGCATGATTGAACATGATCTTCTGTACTAGCATACGAACATCAAATTTTGTCGATATTTGGTTTGAATGTTATGTAATTAAAATTATGAAACCATTTTGTGTTTGGATTTGATCACATGCATATTATATTATGATTTGAGCTTTTATTGTATTATATCGTGATTCAGTTTTTGGCCATTTGACATGAGTTGAGCATAGTATTGTTAGGCATGTGGTTGAGTTATATGAGTAGATATATGATATATGCTGTGTGGCTTAGTGTATAGCTTGTGGCTTATTGATTGCCTATGTAGCATATATAGCCTGTATGGCTAAATGGTAGCCTATATGGTTGATTGGTTGCCTGTGTGGCGTATGGAGCCTGTGTGCCTAGATGTTGGTCTTGATGGTCTATTATAGTGATATGTTGAGATTAACAAGGCATGATACTTAAATGATGTTGAACTATAGTTGTGAATTTAATACACTTGAATTCCTCAATAGATGTGGTTGGTATTGGTGAACTTGTTGTGATCACTGTGGAGCGATGAGGCAGGGCACTCCTGGACTTTGCACGGGTGGTGAATTCCTAACACTATAGGAGGTGGACGTGGCAGGCTTCTAGCCTGGGATACAGGGATGGACCATCTACAAATCGAAGAGGGGGAGAGTGATTTCTTTATCTTTAGTAAATCTTGATAATGATGCATTAATAAAGTACATGTCCTGATGAGGATACCATAATGATGTTGTTATACATGAGTCCTATTTATGAGTATGACTCAATGGTAATGATGTATTTGGAGAGTATGTCTGACCTAGGTGAGTTAGGTTCTGGAAATGAAGACATGGGTATTGAGTGCATGGGTACATGTTGCATTATCATGACATTTAGCATACCATGGATTTATACATTGCTTGGATCGAGTACATGTATTTGAGCATGCTCTTCTCTTTGAGTATTTCCTTATAGTTTTTCGCTTTGTCTACTTACTGAGTTTGCCTAAACTCTCGCCATTTTATCACCATTTTTAGTTGACAGACCAAACGATGGAGCCCACCAACTAGGGGTTGGCACTCATACCTGAGAGTAGGGGATAACCTCTATGATGTATCGATGAATTAGAGTTTGGAACTCATATGCGGATATGACATCTAATGTGTATAAATTTATAATTAGAAAGGTTTCAATTCTTAAGGTGTATTGGGTATGTATGATATAGTTATATTAGCATGTCATTATGTAGATTATACTTATATATTTTTCTTATAGGTCTGGTTATGCCTTGCCATTACAATGTAGCTTACCTTATGATTCTGGGCAGTGTGGGTATTTGTTGTATTAATTGTGATAGTGACGTGATGTGAGAATGAAATATAGAATGTTGTACAAGTATAGAAACCCTTATCTTTCGAGGGAGACTCTATCAAATTTTTGATAGAAACCTTCTCCAAGATAAAAGATAGTCAAAATGCATAAGCCCCTAGGCGGGCTGTTATAGCTTGAAAAGAGAAGTTATAAATTCTGAACAAGTCATGAAGATTCTAAGAGCGCTACCAAACTCATGAAACCAAAAGATCACGACCATTAAGGAAGCAAAGGACCTGAATGTGCTACTGATAAATGATCTCATTAGCTCCCTAATGTCACATGAGCTGATAAAAAAAATGAGAGAGGAGCCAACAAGGTAGAAGAAAATAATTGCTCTCAAAGCAAACAAGGAGAGCAATAATGAATCTTCCTCATAGTCTAAAGATTACATGGCTATGCTGGCCAGAAACTTCAGAAAACTCATGAGAAGCTAGAGAGGCAATATTTCAAGGAGATAGCCTAGGCAACAATAAGAATAGAAGAAGGCAAAAATGAAAAAAAAGATCTTCCCACATGCTACAAATATAGAAGAATAGGACACATGTCTCCTGAGTATCCAAATCAAGAAAAATTGAATGTAAACGATAGAGAAGAAAGCAACAGAAAAGATAAATAATTTAAAAGACCATCAAGAAATCAGGCTAGAGGAATGTATGTGAATGATGAAGAATCCTCAGGCATGAGCTCTGGCGAAAGAGAGGACAGAGAAATGGGCAACTTTACAAAAATATGTTGTATGATTCATGTGAAAATGAATCAATAAGCCAGCCCTCCACCAAGGAATGCAGCACAACAGAATTAGAGACTGAGGTAAACTCATTCTACTCTTATAGTTCTGATTCTTCAAGCTCAAGTAATAAATGCACCAAATGTAGCAACTTGATAAACTACAAGAGTCATAGGACTCTCTCTTCAATGAGTTTGAATTTCTTAGTCAAAATTTTATTCATAAAAAGAGACACTTTGACGCAACTGTGAAAGTAAATTTTATACTAGCAGAAAGAAATTTATTTCTACAAAAAGAAGTAAAAAACCTGAAAAAGGAAATAGAAATGTTGAATAGTATGTTAAACAAATTCTCCAACCTAAGAGAATTAGTTGCCAAGTTTATGCAAATAACTAGTCAAACTAGCAAAAAAGGGATTTGGTTGTGAGCATTCAGGAAATGAAAAGCCACAAAAATTTACTGGATGGTCCAAAAGCATGAATCACATAAAAGAAAGAAGAAATCGTCCAAGTAAAAAGATTCATAGGACACCCTTCAATAAAGAAATCTATGAACCATCATGATCCTAGAAGAACCTCAACCACATGTCATTTTTGCAATAGAATAAGACATAGAGTGTATGATTGCTATGTTAAGAAGATGTAAGTAAAAAGAGCTAAATTGAAATGGAGACCCAAGGAACACACATAATTTCTTTTGCACACACAATCCTACTACCATAGCTTGACCTAATGCTTGGGTATGAAGGACCTAATAAGAATGTTTATCTTGTATATAGATAAGCCTCAAGGCCACATCTAGTAATACTGGGTTCATGGATAGCAGTTGTTCAAGTCATATGACCGGGGAAAAAAATCTCTTCAAAAATTTGTAGCTAATGAATGGAGGAACAATTGCATTCAGCAACAATGACAAGGGCTTCATTAGAGGAAGAGGTAAAATTTATGGTTTGTTTAATACATGCATAGAAGATGTATTATATGAAGATGAAATCAAGCACAACCTTCTAAGCATTAGCCAATTATGTGACAAAGGTCAAAGAGCAGTGTTTGAACCATCCTCATATAAAATAACAAGCTATTATTCAGCAAAAAAAGGCATAAAAATATTTATCTAGTTTAATTAATGAAATTGTGAGAAAATGGTTAATTGCTATTAGAGATGATCCATGGCTATGGCACAAAAGGATGGGACACATCAACATGTCAAATATTAAATCATTATAGAAAAAGGATCTCATGATTGGTCTACCTAAATTGAAATTTAACAAAAATCAGATCTGTAAAGCTTGCCGAATGTCAAAACAGGCCAAAGTATCCTTCCATCCCAAAAATGAAGTGTCCACATCCAGACCTCTAAAACTATTGCATATGGATCTTTTTGGGTCATCAGATATTGTCAACCTTAGAGGGAAAAGATATGTATATGTTATTATAGATGACTACTCTAGATTTAAATGGGTAATTTTACTGACTAGTAAAGATGAAGCATTTTCAATGTTCTTTACTTTCTTAAAGCTAGTTCAAAATGAGAAGCAAATTTTAATCATATCTATTCATAGTGATCATAGTGGTGAATTTGAAAACATAGAATTTATTGAATACTATAAAGAAAAAGGAATTCACCAAAGCTTCTCATCCTCTAAAACTCCTCAACAAAATGGAATTGTGAAAGAAAGAATATAATAATTCAAGAAATGGTAAGGACTATGCTGAATAAGAGTAAATTATCTAAAAGTTCTAGGGAGAAGCTATTAGCACAGCCTTTCATGTGCTAAATAGAGTTACCATTAGAGTAATTCTACAGAAAACTCCATACAAGCTTTGGAAAGGAAGAAGACCCAACACCCAACATCTCCTATTTCCATCCCTTTGGCTGCTTATGCTATGTGCTAAATAATGGTAAAGCTAACCTTGAAAAGTTTAATCTAAAAATTTATGAAGCTATCTTTCTTGGTTACTCTTCCAATATCAGAACATTCAAAGTTTACATTAAGAGAACACAAAATGTAGAAGAGTTTCTGCATGTTAAATTTGATGAAACACTTAACCCTAAGAAACAAGATTATATGATGTAGATGAAAACATTAAAAAAATGAAAAAGACACAAATACAAGGTTGCAGAGAAAATGCCACAAAGAATGAAGAAATGCAAGACTTAGATAGTGAGGAGGAGGTAAGAACAGGTGATGTTCCCTATCAACCCCCTACTAATTTGAGATTTATTACTACCCATCCTAAAGATCAAATCATAGGTGATGTTTATGATGGTGTTAGAACAAGAAAATATATGCAGAACATTTATGGTCACTATGCATTCATGTCTAATATAGAACCTAGTTGCATTGATCAAGCTCTAAGTGATGAAAATTGGATCATCGCAATTCAAGAAAAATTGAACCAGTTTGAAAGAAACAAAGTGTGGAGCCTTATTTTGAGACTAGAAAATATTGACGTGATTTAAACTAAATGGGTATTCAAAAATAAACTGGATGAAAGTGAACTGGTTTAAGAAAAAACTCATAGTTAGTTGCTAAGAGGTACTCTCAAGAAGTGAGAATTGACTTTGAGGAATCATATGCTCCTATAGCAAGATTAGAAGCCATTAGAATGCTACTTGCTTTTGCATCCCATAAGAACTTTAAATTATTTTAGATGGATACAAAGAATGCATTTCTAAATGGATATCTAAGTGAGAAAGTTTATGTGGAACAACCTCCTAGTTTTGAAAGTGATGAACAAACTTGATCATGTATATATGCTCAAAAAGGCCATGTATGGACTAAGACAAGCTCCACGAGCTTGGTGTGAATGATTGAGCAAATTTTTAAGTGATCATCAGTTCAAGAGAGGAAAGATTGATACTACATTGTTCATCAAGAATGTTGGCATTGATATATTAATAGTTCAAATTTATGTGAATGATATCATATTTAGTGCTACTAATGAAAAACTCTGCCAAGATTTTTCACAGATAATGCAAAAAGAATTTGAGATGAGCATGATGGGTAAACTGAACTACTTCCTTGAATTGCAAATCAAGCAAAAAGATGAAGGAAATTACATTTGCCAATCCAAACACACGAGAGAAATTCTAAAGAAATTCAAAAAATCAATACATCGATAAGGTGGATAAGAATGAAAAGGGTAAACTTGTAGATCAGAAATTATATCATAGCATAGTTGGATTTCTTCTTTATCTTAATATATCCAGACTTGATATTCTATTCAGTGTATGCTTATGTGCTAGATTTTAGCCTAGTCTTAGAGAATCTCATCTTATTGCAGTAAAAAGAATCCTTAAGTATCTAGTAGATACACAAAATCTAGGACTTTGTTATCCCAAAGGATCTAGTTTTGAATTGATTTGATATTCAAATGACAACTTTAAAGGATACAAAGTTGATAAAAAGAGCACTAGTGGAACCTGTCAATTTTTAGGAAATAGATTAGTCTCATGGTTTTTAGAAAGTAAACTAGTGTTGCTCTTTCTACTACAGGAGCAGAGTATATAGTAGCTGAAAGTTGCTGCACACAATTGCTTTGGATGAAGCAACGACTTCTAGATTATGGATTAAAATAAAAAGACATACCCATTGGGTGTGATAATACTAGTGTCATATGCTTAACAAAGAATCCAGTCTTACATTCTCAAACTAAGCATATAGAGATCAAACACCATTTTATCAGAGATTATGTAGAAAAACATGATATATGTTTAGAATACATGCCTATGATATTGTATGAGAGTAAGGATTGACATGGATTGGAGAGAATGAGAGAGTCTCAGACAAATGGATACTAACTTCAGACAAATGCTTTGTCCGAAACAGAGTGATTAGATGGAATTAATTGTTTGAGATTCCCTGTTTCATTCCCAAAGATGCACATATCATCTTTCTTGCTGAAATCAAGTTACAGTTGCAGAAATCACATCACTTTCCATTCCTGGCAAACCTGCACTTACTTCTCCAAGCAAATCATATCAAATACTAGATCTTTCTTCACATCTAATCTATATTAATCCATTCTTATTCACACTATGACACAACTACTAAGAAGATGAAGTGTTCTAGTGATGCAACTTTAGGAAGAAAAGGGAAGACGAGGGAGTGGTGGAAATCAAACAATCAAAGGATGATTCTTCATGTGTCTCTATGGAGGGAAGTTGATGCCTCTGACTATAGAAATACCACCCTTAATCTATCTAGTTAGAAGAATTTCTCTTTAAGATTTGGCTTAGTAGCCATTGATGACCAGCCAGATAGCCTCGAATCCCATTTTACCATCTTTCGGGGCACCTTAAGAGAAAAGGAAAGGAGTTAACAAGTATATCCAATCCCTCATATTCTCATCAACAATCTAAAACTTAGGTTCTTCACACTTGAAGAAACCTCTCAAAGTTTTTGATGCACATCCCCATTGTTAGGATTAAGATAAAATCCATGACAGGAAATTAAACCATGGGCCCCATTATAATGGATGACATGAACAAAGTAGGTTCTAGTTCCCCAAATTGCCCTTGGAGGTGAAGGTGGG
>JAYJMB010001019.1:0-17247 GCA_036873735.1 Pouteria campechiana | reverse complement strand
CCCTTACTCACACTACTACAGAAAATTAGATTGGAGCAAGGTTCTAAATTTGGGTGCCCACGACAGCACCACCACTCGTGCCTTCTTATTCTATTTTTTTAGTTGACAAAATAGGTAAAGAATTTCAACTATGGGTTGGAACTACTAAGACAAATTAGAAGATACATTCATTATGGTATGATGTATTGGAATTGTAATTTCCTAATATATTTGTATGGTTGTATTTAAATGAATTTAAATGATGTATAATGAAATGAAATGGCATGTCATAGTGATATAATTGTGATTTTAGCTATGTGATTGCCATCATAATCAGTTCCAATCTTGGGATAGAGCTGAGGGTATGGGTATGATATGTTATTAAATTTAATTATCTTAAGATAGTTAAATTTATTTTTTATATATTAAATGTATGTATTCCAGGTGTAAACCCTGATAATTCAAGGTGGACTTTGCTAAAATTTTGGCAAAATTTGCGTAGAGATGCGGAGTTGATAAGAAAATATTAGCATCCCACATCGGCCCCGGTAGTACAAGGTAAAAAAGCATAGGATGTTAGTGCGGGGTGTTACACACACCCACAACTACCCATAACCGCAATCACATCATGCTGGAAATAGACATAATTGGAATCATACAAATCCATCCACATCATCATAAATAATTATCACTATGAAATGCCAATACATTTCATTATACATCATTTGAAATCTTTTAAATACAATTATACAAATACATTATGGGATTTCAATCCCAATTCATCATACCACAAGAAGGTATCTTCAAATCTTGCTCACAAGTACAAACCCACAATTGGGCTCCTTTACTTGACCTGCCAACTAAAAATTTAAAATCAAGGTGCGAGTTTGGGTGAACTCAGTAAGTAGGCTTAATAAAAAATAATAATCAATACAAAAATAACATATTTCCAACCAAATCATGTATATAGACATGACAATTCAATCATCCCATGAGGCCCAACTCCTCATTATGCTAATATAACATTCTATGCCATTCTGCATATTCACATTTTCATAGTACCTGACATATCCCATCAGTCGGGATCGTGCTATCTAGGCACAACATACCAATTCTAGGCCACTTTGGGCACTTTATACTATAATTGTACCATACAAGCACCCCATATCATATTCATGCCCTTCAGGCACAATATATTAGAACTCTACCATATTGGCATGAAACATATCATAATTATGTCATTCGAGCACAACATGTCATAACTATGTCATTCAAGCTTCTCACTTTATATTCATGCAAATGTTATATCAAAAACAATACCACACCTGTATACAAAATCATGGAACACTCCCCATTCCATTACTATACACATTTACCTAATGTAATACACATCAACACAATCATGGATATTCCCCATCCCCAATAAACCACACATCCACATCATAAGTTACACACCCATTATTTCAAACCAAGGGATACTCACTATCCCCAACCTTTCACACCTATATACACAAAACATAATAAACATCAACCTTTAGAAAAGTATGGAATATCCAATATCCCCATCCATTCATACATGCCCGTGTACAAAACATGGGATAATTACTCTCCCCATCCAACAATACATTCAGTTAGAAAAGAACCTACTTACCTCAAAATTTTTTAAATTCCATAACTCCTTAAGTTCCATAGATTCTCATCAATACTCAACTAGCCCTATACATATCACACAATTTACAATTCCAATCACACATACATCAAATATTACATTATTCAATTATACATCTCAAACACTTATTTTAGTTAGGAATCAACATCCATCTCCATTTGAGATTTTAACTGGGCAAAATTTGGGGGTTTTCACCTAAATCACTATTCTAAGGCTTTCTTTACTAAAATACCCAATTTAGAATTTTTAACCATAATTTCATTTATCAATTTATGTCATTTGGATACAAATTTCACTGGCCACCTGAGGGCTATGATGGAATTAGCTAATTACAACCTCTTTCTCATTGAGGCATTTCCTCAAGCATACCATAGCATTATTTAGATTACATAATCTCAAAGAAATGTCTCAAAGGGATTTCATTTAACTTCCATGGCAAGTTAATCAAGCCCTTTATTCCATTAATTTGCTACTCAAATACCTTATACATAAGATTCCCTTTTCCAGCCATTAAGTGGGTTATTGAGAGCAACAAATTTTGGATTTCTCATATCCAAATCATCTTGAAAACACTATGATTAATCACTTAATCATTTCCCCCATGATTCCTATATCAATTCATTCATTTTCTCCCAAAATCACTCTTCATAGACATATGAAACCCTAACCAAGTAAAAAATGTAAATCTAATTGGGGAAAATGAACTCACCTTCAATTTCATGCATAGCTGAGAATCCAAGCTTAAAGCTTCACATATCTTCCATGATTCATAGTAAAATAACTTTCTCATCTCCTCCACCACCCAAACAGAGGAAAACTCAAAGTTTGAATCATGTTTGATCAATTCCATACTTAAACAAGATGGTTTCTTAGCTAAAATAATAGAATTTTTGAGGCATGAAGAGGATGGGGAAAAAGGGCTGGACGTGAGGGGAAAGAGGAACTTCAAATGAAACGAAAGGGGTTGAAGAAGCCCTAAAAATTGCATTCTCATTGCTTTGGCGTGCCATCGCCATACCACTACCACAACACTAGATTTGGGCATTGCGACGCCCATTCCGCGAGATGCCATCCCTATGCCCTTTATAAATTGGAACTGCGACACTCATTTGGCCTGCAGCACCTACGCCACTGCTTCCTTTTTACTTGGTTTTTTAGCATGTTTTATTTTCGATTTGCTTCATACATTTTTTCCATGATTCTCCAATTCATATATTATCAAAATGCACAAAAATTCCTCTCAAATAACTTAAGATTGTTAAACCAAATGGTATGTTTGGAAAACAACCAAATTTTGATGAAGAGCAACAACATATGAGTGAACACTTAAGCAACTGACATTTGTGTTTCTAAGTATTGAAGAAACAAATATAAATGATATATAGGAAAATAACTCAAATGGAGTGGACAACATATATAAATACTATCAGAAGCAAGATCCGCTACACCAAAAGAAGACAAGAATGCTAAAAGAAATGACATTGAAACCTTGAAAAGAAGCCACAAAGTATACATGAAGCTATGACGTTCAAGCCTCAATGAGTGACAAAATAAATCTTCTACAGATAAAGTTAGTATCATATAACACCTACCTCAACAAAATTTAAACAAATCATTTTGCGGATAAGTTAGAAAAAATCTTCCTATACAACATTTCTCTGCAACACAGATGAATTCAGATTGTAGAAGTAGAGATAAAATGGAATCAAACTTAGATAAATGAAGAGCTAAAGATGAAGTTCAACTAACCATGCATTTGTCTCTCATATGAAGTCTATCATGCACCAAAAAGAGAATAAGGGAATTGTCTACAAATTACTACAAATGAAGTAGAAGACGAAGTAGAAGCGGCATAGTGGCCATAGATGAATAGCTTACTTTAGCAACTGTCTTCATCTATAAATTTGTCTGTTACTTGCAACAAACAAACCAAAAGATGAACTACTTGAAAGACATCATCTGATCCTTCCAAATTTGTCTATAGCTCTCTGTAGATAAATCAATAGACAAAGTCACTTCGTCTATTGTGAAGAAGCCTTGTCTGCGCTAACAAGAGTTGTCTGTTACCTGCAATAGACAAACTAACAGACAAAGCTATTTCATTTGGTGAACAATGAGAAAAGAACTTCATTTGTGCCTCCATAATTTGTCTATTACTTATAACAATCAAACTAGAAGACAAAGTAAAAGTGCTACAATTAACTTAGGCAAATTTACAAAGACAAAGTTATCTACTCAATCTTATGGGTCTACTCAAAGTTAATTTATTTGTTACTTATAAGAGATAAACTAGATTTGATCAGATAAAGTCCTTAAACAAATTATGGCTGAATTACTATGGCACATCATGACAAGTAGAAGCTACTTATACTTGACAATGTTGGCTATATTCTTTGGTCAAACTTTCACTTGAAGCAGATCTTATTAACTACTAGACAAATCAAGCTTAACTAAAGATGGAAAGAAATTCAAAGGAAAGCAGTTTTCGCTCTGACAAAGATTGCAACTCTCAGAGGCTGCATCCCGTCCCTTCAAATTTAATGTGCATCTTTCCAAAAGAATAAAAAGAGTCAATCATGCAGAAAGTCTTCATCCAATGTTTTCCAAAATCAAAAAAAGCATCTTCTTCAAGTATGGTGCTACAATCTTTCTAGCTAGAACGAGTTTATCAAGAAGAAAGGTTTTCAATGGGAAAAAATTCAGAATTGTCTTCAACATTCATTGAAAGCCATCTTTTGGAATTATTCTATGATTTTAATGACAACAAACTTGTCTTAAGACTTGATCTATGCTAATGATGATTTAAGTCTAGGAAGCCGAAATGAAGATAGATATGCTTGGCATGAATAATTATTATTGCAGTATTTTGAATGCAAGCATATTACATAAATTATTTTAGAGAATGGAGAATTCATTATGATCCATAATATATTAACCTTGTTTATTATATGTTGGATTATAGATATATCATGTGCTTTTTGAAGTTATCACTTAAGTTTTTATTGAAAAATATAATATGTGATTCATCCATGTTCTACAACGTGTGAAAATCATGTGAGGATAAACATTTGTTATCAAGTGTGCTTCATAAAGGATTATCTTTAGATAAAAAAGAAATTATTCTTAAATGATTTATTTATACTCTAACTTATGTATATTATACGTGGATAAATGTATAATGAAAAATGTCAAGTTAATAATGTGGCAAAAGTGCAGCAATTTCCAAGTGTTGCTATAGTACTTTTGCTACAATAAAATGCTACAGTGATTATCTAAGACAAAGTGGAAGTGGAAGATGAAATGGATTATCTAAAGTGAAAGATGAAGTAAAGCTTTAAACGAATTAGCAGTTGAAGTAACAGACGAAGTGCTATAGTGATCTTCTACACTAATCTGCTATAGTAACTATGCTATGGTACCAATAGACAAAGATATTCGTCTGATACTTACTTTAGACAAAGAGGTGCTATAGTGATCTGCTACAGTAACTTGCTACAGTGAAAATTAAATATTTGCAAATATAAAAAATTCAATACTCTGCAGCTGTTGGATTTTGCAACAATATTCTTCCAAGTGGTTCACAACCTTTCTGGATGGTAAAAATAGACAATCCATTGAAGGAGAATAAAATGCTTGAGGGTTCTAAGTGTTAAATAAGAATCAAATATCAAGAACCCATTTAAATTTCCAAGTGCAGGACTGCAAATATTTGTTCAAACCATCTGCCACATTTTAGAAAGTTTAAGTTACAAAGATTTTAAAATATGCTCAAAGATGTCAATGTGAATACTCTATTCAAAATCTCATCCTATCCAAAGAGACAATAAAAAGGCAGCGGATGGAAGAAGAAGTTCATCGAGCACAACACATTTGTTTGAAAACAAAGAAGTCCAACTTTGTCTGCAATCAACTATGGATAAAGTAGGAGACAAAGAAAGTTTGTCGAGCTAGAAATATACTTTAACTTTAGACAAATGCAATAAAGCACTAGTCAAAGTAGAGTAACTAAATTTGTTAGAATTTATTATCTTCTTTCCAAAATTGTGAATCAAATTAGAGCTACAAAATCTCCTAACTCATCAGTTGCTTGAACCAGCTATTTACCTTCTTATGTTAAGGTCGGCACTGCAAAATGATTCTAAGCATATGGGAATTAATTAGAAGATGGTGTTTTCAAATAGAAGATTTTTAAAAATGTCTTTTACATTTATTACCTTCTCATCTACTTTCATCTCTGCATTCAATGAAGATCATCTTCCTCCAATGGTTAAGTTTTCAAGAGAGCTATTTAAGGAGAAGAGGTGAGATAATTCAAGGTGGTAAAGCAATACTTTTCAAATGAGCTAAACCTTATACAAATTCTTTCACCTATAGCCATGAGCTTAACCTTCAATTATCTTTAATGAGCTTTAAACTTCAGATTATTATGGCCATTATAGCTACATTCTGGGAAGATATTTTGGTATTACATAGAGCTGCTAAAGGATCACATCTTCCCCTATGCTCCTTTATAACACTTTGTAAAAGTGTATTAGTTTTATGTTTAATTTGGAAACCAAAGAGTTATTGGTGATCTCTAAAAAACCTTCAAGTTTGCTGGTGATCTTATAAATAATCAAGTTTGCTGATGATCTTAGAAACCAGTAAGTTTCCTGGTGAGTTTGTGAAAACTAGAAGAGTGCTGGTAGCACTATGTTTATTAACCATAGATCTAGAATCTAAAAGAGTGTTGGGCGCACTATTATATTTTTATTATATGGGATATAGTGGAACCCAAGGCACAATGGGTGTGTTCTCTTGGAAGAGTATATGTAGGGACAGGGTTCCTGAACCACTATAAAAATTGTGTTGTTCATGTGTGTGTTTGTTTACTTGCTTTATCCTTCATACACTTTACAGTTTTATCATCCACTTTACATAACATTACATAGGCATGGAAAGAGGGAAATGGTCTAACAGGGGTTAAGTAATAAATTTTTATATACCCAATTCACCCACCCCTCTTGGGTATAGCCATCCTGTGGGAACCAACACCATCTACCTTCAACGGATAGAAATTTTTGAAGCAGTATAAAGGAAGTGAAGTGTCAACAAAGAAGGTTGAGGAAGCTAAAAGAAAAATGAAAAGGGAAAAAAGCTTAAAAGAGTGACTTCTCTCAACTAGACAATGATTCCTCCAAGATATTCAATCTCCATTTTGTCGATAGATGATGAGCCTCAAAGATCTATCTTAATTATATTTCTAGAGTATTGATATTTAATGTGCTTTAATGAGTAATAATTTTTTGTGTGTTGAAACTTTGTACAAATTAGCCTAGTAAAGGAGCAAATTAATGTATAACTTGAGTGCTGTTAATCAGCCATATAACTTGGTGGTGAGCTCAGGGAGACCACTATGTTTACTCCCCCTAGAGCTAGAATCTAGAAGAGTGTTGTGAGCATTGTGTTTACGCCCTCTAGAGCTGGAATCCAGAAGAGTGTTGGGAACACTAATTTACGCCCCCTAGAGCTAGAATTTAAAAGAGTGTTGGGAGCACTAGTTATGCCACCTAGAGCTGGAATCTAGAAGAGTGCTGGGAGCACTAATGTATTCCATTATAATTGATAGTAGAACCCAAGGCAAAATGGGTGTGCTCATGGAAGAGTGGACATAGGAACAAGGTGCCCGAACTACTATAAAAATTATTGTGTGTACTGTCTACTTGATTGCTTTACTTTGAATGCTATTGTCTTATTATTACATCTCACATATCATTACACACACATTAATCTACCTATAATAAGAATAGCTAAGGAAAGCAGAATCTATGTGTGGAGCAAACATGATGATTGAACAAACAAATATAAAATCACATATTCATTACCATATTATTTCTGCCCAGTACGTTAATTTTTATTTGGCCATAATTTTCATATACTCAATTCACCCTCTCCTCTTGAGCTATCTACTACATGGGACCAATAGAGATCATGTCCAAATACATGGACTCTTAATTACTCTCATTATATAACAATTTTCTTCATAATTTCACAATTCATTCTTATTCATAACAGAACAAATTTTCCCTCACCTCCATTCATCCCCATTTATAGTTATATTAGAGATGCATTCAAGTACATAATTACCTAAAATCAACACCCTGGGTATTACATTTTCTTCATTAGGTGTTTAATATGCTTGAACAAATGATATTCCAACAAAGTATATATATTTCAAGCATATTTACCTATATTTCAAGCTTTCTAATCTAAAGGCATCTTCAGCATTAATCAAGTTTTAAAACAAGTTTTGTTATCATCAAAATTATACAATAACAATCCTAACAATCTCTCCCTTTTTGATGATGATAAAACTTCCAGATTTGTAACATTTAAAGAATGTGCTAATAACCTACTACTAAACTCCCCCTGAATAATTGAAATTTATAATCTTATAGAGTTTGACATATATGATGTTGATAACTCAAATTTTTAGCTTAAATTTAAATTAATCTCTCCTCCCACTTTTTTTCTATCATAAACTTTCTCACAAGTCTCTTAGTAACTTCTCCCTTTTTCTTGTCATAATCAAAAAGGTCCATCAAGTATCTCTTTTTTCCCATTGTGCTAAGTTCTTTTCTCCCCCTTTCTTGTTGGGTCCCTAGTTGGTGTTGGTCCTTCTTGTATGAGCACTTATCTTTCATCCCATTTAATGTACATCCCTTCTATTATCATTACCAAGAAAGATGGTTAAGAAATTTTAATAACATAATTAATACATCACTTGGAAAGGGTGTAGACGCTACATATTCCCTGCCACATCTAGAGAGGATGAGAATTAGGACAACATTTTAGTAGATATGTGATGAGTATCTTTGGTAGATAGCAGCCATGGTGTCATCGAGTTCTCCTTCTAAGTAGATTAATGCCAATGAAGATGATGAGAACTCCAGGCCATCTAAGAAAATTCATTTCTTAAATGAAGAGATACAACAACTGAAAAATGAATTATATTATGCCAAAGTTGCAAATCTTCACATTAATCATCTTCTGACTAAACAATACATTGCTCACAGGGAAGTCATGGATCATATTAAGGCTTTGGAGGTAGAGTTGGCCAAGGCTCATTAGCAAATGGAAGAGCTTAAAGCAGTTGTAGATGCTCTGGCTGAGAAAAGCTTGCAGTTGTCTTAGTAGTTTTCTATAGTGAACTGTGGCTACCCGAGACTTTGTGTGTGCATTTTGTTAACTTTCTTGAATATTTTATTTTGCTTTTTATTAGATTTTTTGCCTTTTCTCTCATTTCATTTGATTGGTTCATTAATTTATCATAGCTTAGGAAGAATAACATGCTTTCAATGCAGGTGATTTTAAACACATCAAGAAAATAGACATCACTGTGGTGCATGTTTTCATAGAGAAGTACTTCCATATTATAGGAAACATTCAAATATTGTATGTTTTTCATTGAAAGTTTGAAATAACTAACTATTAAGTGTTCATATAGATTCATTTAGTAGCATAGTTGATCACAAAACAATGTGTTGCCATAGATTTTGAAGTTTTCAAATAATATGATTTTTTTTAGGCAAAGATGTTTTGGGTAAAAGAATTTTGAACAAAATCTCTAATTCTAGTATGAGAATAGGACTTCCGTTTGATGTGAAGAATTCTTTTATCATTTAACATATATAAATGTAAGGCCCTAAAAATTTCAAGTATGTGAATTTCAGCTGTTGTAAATTTTTGCCAGTTCGGCATGAAGTATATTGGAGTATAATTAAATTTTTGAAGAATTTATATGAAAAATATATGAAATTGAGTGGATTATTAATATAAACATGAAGATGAGGTTGTGGATGCATTAAGGTGTGTTAAATAAGTGATTTAATTAAGAGAAAAAATGAATTTAAATGGGTGGAGTGCCAGATGTGTGTATATTGAAAACAATATTAAATTTAACTATGAAAAAATTATGAAAATGGATAGAATATTCATATTAATATGAGGATGAGAAATACATACATTAACCAATGATTAACAGGTGAAGAAAAATTGAAAAATGCATGTAGATGGGTGAAATACTGAGTGTGCCAGTAAATTCTAGAAAATTTTGGTTTAAATCAATCTTAATTAAGAAAAAGTAAATAAAAGTATGGAAATGGAGTGTTTTTTGAATGGAAAATAATATAAGCATATGATTTATGAAATGGGCAGCCTGTACATGGTAAAAATAAGGATTAATGCAAGTTTGAAAAGTTCAAGAGAGGGCATGTGCATGGAACCAAAATAGGCTGCAAACTACTATAACAATTAGCTTATAAATAAGCAATGCAACTCCATTTCTTCCTTATCTCCCTCATGTAACCCCTACCATGCCTTCCCTTGCTCATGTTGAGCCCATCCCATCTCCCAAAATTCAGAAATTCACATAGTATGCTTAAAAGGGTTGGAAGCAAACTTCAAGTGGTGGAAATTGAAGTTGAGGGCTATGGTTTTCCTCTTGGATTATGCTGTCATAGCTAGGTTAATTAGGAGATTAATCCCTGAAAATGGGACCCACCAAGGAAAGCACAAAACTTAGGTATGGAAGTTGTTGATTTAAGTTGATAAACATGCTTATGGAAAGAATTCATGAAAATCTTGTTAAATTTATGTTATAAATTATTTTGGTAATTAGGGTTTGCTATAAAATTTCTCAACTAGATTAGGACCTATAATTAGTGTTATTATAGAGTGATTAAGTTTTAATTTAGTTTAGCTATGGGATGATTAAAATGAAAATAAAAATCAGTTAGGATGGAATTAAGAATCAGTGTAAATACCCTACTGTCCACTTAATTTTAGGGGCTGGAATTATATAATTTAAACATGTTAATTAGTCCTAATTATAGGAGATTAATTTTTACTTAATCAAGGATCTAATGGGACAATTAGTGGGCCCAAAAAGATGGCAATTGGATGATGAAATCAGGTGGACAGTAGGGGTGTAATACAGAGTATTTAAATGGGTTGGTTGCTAGAATTAATTGCAAATTTATTATACATAGGGCTGTAACTGTGGAGGATGATTGAGGAATGATTAAGTAGTGTGTCCCAAGATTAAGTGGCAGTGCAAATTATAGACCAAGTGAGGTAAATAGTTGTTTGAAATGCATTTGATTTGGACTGTTACAATCTTGAATTTTGGGCACAAATGTTTAACATATTATGATATGTCATATATTCATTTAAATGTGATTTATTTACTTCATTTAATCATGATAGATATCCCCCTTTAGCATGTGTGGGTTGCATTGAAAAATAAGTGAAAACAGATTGAAATTTGTTTTGAAAACATAATTGGTACATTGAAATATTATGCTTATCAAGTACCCCATTTCAGCGTGATTAAAACCCTATAAACTGATGTTATTTTGTAAATATAAAAATATGGGGTTACTTTACATATTTTAAAATAGAAATCTGAAATTTGTATAAAAACATTCAATCATTTAATGATTCCAAAAAATCTGGGAAATAAATACCCAGAAATTCTCCTATTTTCTATGATTTTCATAATTTATTTTTAATTACCTCAATATAACTTATTTTGACTTGAGATTTTGATACAAGGAAAATTATATTATTGGAACCTACAAAAAAGTTCTAAAGTGAAATAGAGCTAAAATAATTTTGCCCATTTTTTTAGATTTTCATATTTTATTTTTAATTTGCTCAATTTAAAGTATTTTAAATTGAAAATTTTATAAGATTTTATTTATAATATTTAGAGCCCACATAAAAATTTAGAGATAAAATAGAGTTTTAGGAATTGAGATATAAGTTTTAGAGTTTATTTGTAAACTTATTTATGGTTAAATCTCGACAATTGGTTAGTGTATTTTATTGTGTTGATAAGAAATTATCATGTGGATGTATGTATATGATATATGTGATATATATGTTATGTATAGGATGGATGGAACATGGATTTGGATAGTCAAGTCTGAGGACTTTAGGGTAATGGAAGGACTCCTTGTTTAGGTAAGTAGTGTACTTGTATGATTGCATGAATGGTTGAAGGGATGGGGATAGTGCATATCCTATTGTATTGTAATGGGCTTGTGTGTTTTGGATTCAATGGTTTTTAAGGGATAATAAGTATCCATTATTTTTTTGTTATTATGATTTAATAAGAAAGTGATATTCCATGATTGTCCTTATGTATGAATGCTTAAATATATGGTTTAGGGATATGAAATTATCCCAAAAAGGCATGAATTGATGTGATTGTTCTGCAATATGGATTTAAATAGTGTACTCAATTATTATATATTGGAATGTGTCCATGCCTGGATGACATGGATTGTTGTATATATGATGGCTTACAATTATGGATGAATTTTGGGATGCCTGATGGATCCTTAGTTTGTTAATTATGTTCTAATTTCACACCTACTTACTGAGTTGGTCTAGACTTACGCCTACTTATTCTATTTTTTAAAGTTGACAGGTTAAGATCAGAGAAAATACAAGGTTAGTATGGAAGCAAAGCAATTGAATGTATGCTTTTAAAATTATATTAAAATTGAGAAATTTCCATCTTATGTACATGGGTGATTGTAATTAATTCATATCTAATGATGTATATCATGTATTAAAGATTTGATGATATATGGTTGAAATTTATGGGCATGTTAGTGTAATAATGGAGTATGATGTGGATGATGTATGGGGAAAGATATGTATGGTAGAGAAGTGAATACATTGCCATCATGATGTAGCCGTGGTCTTGGGGAGGAGCCTATGGAGTTAAAGGTGTATGAAGGTGAATTATGAAGTGTTTTATTTCTTTTTTGTGAATTTTAATTGAGAGAATGTATTGTCAAAAATTTTGAATGCTTGTACCCGTGGACAGCCCCATTTTAGGGAAGACTCTGTCTGATTTTATGTGAAAATTAGGTAAACTAGAAAATGGTATTAGAGAAACTCCACCTTGAAAGTGGAAACTTTTTTATGTAATTATAGTGGATTTATGGTGTAAAATAGAGTAACGGGATTGGGTGGGTAGGGCATTACAATAAATCATCAAAATCATATGAAATAGTTATCAACCCTAGATTCATATCATTATAGATCTTACTAGAACATTTTCTCAGGAAGTTTTTCTAGTCCTAAAAAGTGGAATATCTAGTTTCTTTTCAGTGGACTCATGGGATTTTATAAGAGCATGCATTTCTTCTCTTAACTCTGTCACTTCCTCTCTCAATTCTTTAACTTCCTTAGCAGATGATCTGTTGGTGGTGTCCTTAGATGAATCTTTAGATGGTGAAGAGTTGTGTCCTTCAACAGGACTTTCCATATTAATTCTTTCTTCAATTTCCTTTTCTTCACTTTCATTTTCTTCCATTTGTTCCTTGTTCTATTTATTTTTGCCACACGTTTGATTCCCATTATTTTCAAAAGAGTAACTCTTATGCATTCTTTCTTAAGTGTGGATAGAAGTGTCCATAGTGTCAATGGAGAGTTCATTTGAGAATCTCTTCCTTGTCTAGATTACCTTTATCTTCATCTTCTGGCTTTTTTAGTATTTCTCCAAGATGTTATTCAGATGATAGTTATTTTTTCCAACACTTATCTCCATAGCTTTCACTTTGGACTCATAGTTGCTAGGTTTCTAGGATGGGAATTTGTTTTCTATGGATGGGTGCTTTGTACTCTATCAATTGAATCCATCCTTGATAGTTTATCGAATGCAATTCTCAAGTCAATTCCTTTTAAAATATGGACTAGTCTGCCTAACATTGAAGTGTACAACTTAAATTTCTTCTTCTTATTGCCATATTAACATGCTAAAATTTGGCAGTGAGCATTTTCTTCTTATTGGCTTCTTCTAGTGATGATCTCAAATCAAACATTTTTATATTTTCTATACTTTTACTTCCTTCACAACATTTCTTGTATTTTGACATAGTTTCTTTTCTTAGAAGTAGAGGGTTGAGTTGAGGAAGTCTCTTCTTGTGTTCTAAGTTCTTGCACTCTACCTAATGTTTTGGAAACTATAATCTTGGGGGCCATAGATTAGTAGTAGTTTGATGGAGAAGTTTGATAACTAAAAAGGATTAAGGAATCTCTAAGTTTACTTCTTTTAGGTTGCTGAATGTGATGAAAGAGAGTGTAAGCCCTAATTACCATTTTTAGTGATAGATTCCTTAATGATTTTCTTTTTTCCAATTGTTAAATAACAATTTCTAATTACTGGTTTCTTTGATCTTTTAATACTTCTTCTATCTTAATCATGTATCAATACAGTGAAATCAAGTGAATCATTTTAAGCATTATAGATATAATTGACATAAATAGATCATAGAAGTAACATGCTGAATATACATCATTTTAAAGCATCATTATTACTATGAGATTAATCTTTTAAGTGTTTATTAAATTTCAAGTTATTGTTCAAGGTGTTTTACATTTAATAAATCAAGCCTTACTAATGATTATAGAAAGAATGACTAGGAATGGAATTCCTATTCGAGAGCTTAAATCATGAAATTTCCCAAACAGGCTTGATTATGCCTTAGGACTATAATAATGTTAAGGATCAATTATTTTATTAATTAACTAAAATTTTTCATAATGATTTAGCTCAAATTAATGAATTCATATCTATTCAAATCCGAGGCAATTTATTTAGAGTCATCCAATATATATATATAACAATGTAATGTATAGTTAAGTTAAACAAGTTATCTCTTTTGATGCATAATTTTCTCATTTGAGCTGATAGATGTTGTTGCCAGTCTTGACCATTCCTTTAGCTCTTACTATTTGAAGTTGTTGATGCTTTGTCCAAGGTTCGACATTATATGAATGAAGTCTTAATTTGTCCTTTCCTTTGCTATCCTTGAGAACTTGAACTTGTTGACCTTTTGGCTTGGATTTGTGAGTTGAGAAGATGATCTTGATTTTTTATTGTTGTTCTTCTTCTTCTATGTGCTCATTAATCATACTTTTAAGGATTTCTCGCACTTTGTTTTCAATAATAGGCTCAACTAGATGTGAACATATATTGTGGTTTAATTAGTGCAATTTCATTTTCATTCATGACAATATGCTTTGATAACGAGTCATGTTATCAACTTAAAGCAGATTCTTTTGATAATTGTAAGCTAGAAAAAAAAAACTCTACTTTAAACATAGTTAACGTAGAATTCTTTGAACTAGCATAGTTGTGAGTTGCATCATGAAGATGAAAGCTAATTTCCTTGAAAACTTCATATGCTATATCAAGTAGTTTGAATCAAATAGGAATCTTTGAGCAAAATCATTCATTTTTATATTATTTTGCTATTATACATCGTTTTAAAGTTTCAAATGTATCTTTAGCTCTAATGGCATACTTGTTCGCTAAATGCACAAGTTATTCAACCAATGTTTGCTTTCTTATTCCTAGTTGTTTCTAGAATCCTAATTCATGTTTTTAGAGATGTAAAGTGTATTTAATTTATTCTAATCTTAACTCTAAATCCTATTTATATACAAGTGATTAAATAATGGAAACATGTAGGTAAAATTTTGTATGCACATAATGACACGTAATAGAGTCATTTGAGTTTAAGTACCATACCTGCACTTACCTTTTCTCGACTTTTGGCTCCTATAAAATTTGACTTGTTCATCCTTTGTCTAGGGCCCATTTGTGTTTTAACGGAACTTGGTATTTCTTTTTTTCTTCACTTTCTTTCTTCAAACCAAGGCTCCTTTCTAAGAGGGAATTATTTGTATTGCTAAAGGATGAATACTTCTTCTTCTTCTTCTTCTTCTTCTTCTTCTTTTTCTTTACTTCTTTCTCTTCTTTGGCTTGTGGGAATTTCTTAGCTTACATCACTTCTTCTTGAATCTCAATCTCTTCTTGAGATTGCTTCCCCTTAATCTATGATGAATCTTTGATCTCTCCATTTCTTTTGCTCTCACTGATTGAACATCCTTCTTTTCTTCTTCTTGATTTCCAACACTTAGTCCAATATCAACAATAGCATTAGTATCATTTAAGTGAATATCATTTTGCCCCTCAAAAATCATCTTAAGCTTGTCCAAGATATCCTTTACTATTTTACAAGCTAAGATAAGTTTACAGATGGTGGGGCAGAGAGCATTAGGAGGGTATTTTTGGCCTTTGCATTTTCTTGCCTTGCACTCTCTTCATCATCATTTATGCCAATAAGAATGATTTTCCATAATTGAAGGTCATTGGCCATAAGATGTATTTCCAATCTAATCTTTCATTGTGTATAATTTGATCCATCAAAATATGGAAGTTGGGAGGTAGAATATCCTTCGCAGAACATAGAGGATGACATGATTGAGTTAGTTAAATGATTCACTAAAATTATTTATCTAGTTCGCTCTAATACCACTTGTTAGTTTCCATAGGATGGCTTAACCCAAGAGGGGAGGGGTGAACTAGGTATATAAAAATTTGTTGCTTAACTCTTGTTAAACCAATTTCACTCTTTTCATGCTTGTGTGCAATGCAATACATAATGAAACAATAATCCATAAAGAAAGTAAAACAATCATAGATAGAGCACACACACAAACAACATGATTTTTTATAGTGGTTTGGGCAACCATCCCTACTCTACAATTCTAAGAGCACACTCTCCTTGTGCCTTAGGTTCCACTATCTCATATAATGAAAATACAATCTGGTTCTCTCGAGCTCACCAAAAACTCACTAGTTTCAAAGATCACCAACAAAATTGATGGTTTTTCTTGATCTCACCACCAACTCATTGGTTTCCAAGCTCATTGAAAAACTTCTACTCTAGTTATCTGAGCTCACCAGAAACTCATTGGTTTCCAAGATCACTAGCAAACTTATACAATGATGATTTTCTAGAGCTCACCACCAACTCTCTGGTTTTCAAACTAACCAGTAAACTTACGTACTTTTATATAGTGTTTCAATGAAGCAACGAGGAAGACTTGACCTTTTAACAGCTCCTTGTAGTGCAGAAGATCTTCCCTTGATGTATTGAAGAAGAAGGCCTTGAAGATTTGGAATGTTAAAGCTCTAGAATAAATATTTGAAAGTTAAAGTTCTTGGCTCTTGGTTGCTAGAGGATTATAAAGTTAAAGCTCAAAGAAATCATCAATATGAATATAGCAACTCCTCCTCTCTTTTTGAAATGTCCCTTAGATTCTCCTTAAATAACTCTTTCAAAATCTTCAACAATGGAGAAGGATGGGTTTCATAGATGGAGGTGGTTGTTCAACTTTGAATGTAGAAGAATGTTGAGATTTACTGTTGTTGCAATGTTCTTCTTTTCGGATTGGTTTTTTATAGTTGGAAACTTTGTAATGCCATATATTGCCTCAAATGGGGATTGAATAGATCTACATACTAAAAGTAGAGTCCAGATGAAGTTTATTGTTAGTCATGTTTCTATAATTTTGAACGAAGGCTTGATATTTAATTGTCTACATTCTTCCAGAGTTAATCTCGGATGAATTCTCTCATTGGTTCATGTCTCCCAATCAAAGTTTCTTCTCTTGTGTAACGCCCTGCCCTCCTGGGGTCGTTACTCCACTTTACACCATAAATCCACATGATAATACCATGATTTTTCCAC
>JAYJMB010001018.1:6427-17252 GCA_036873735.1 Pouteria campechiana | reverse complement strand
TCCGTGTTCACTTCTTTTTCGCCAGGTTTCATTCGATTTGTTGTGGATTGGATGATGGAAAAACCAGCGACGCAAGTAGGGTCTTGCCTTTCCCCATGCATTCATAGAACGAACGTCCTGCGGTAACGGTGGGCGTGGAGAAGATTGAACTGCCATATTCTTCACTCTGGTCTAGCACTACGATGGAATTTTTAGCGGCCGTTAGATGTCCTTTATCCGTTTCGGAATTGGAAAGATTGGAAAACGAGATGTGAACACAAGCTCACTTCCGGTTCGCGATTCCCTTGTGGCTACTTACTTCAGGTCTCAGGGCAAGTATCCTTTTACTTGTTTTCTGCTCTGATCGTAGATCTACTACGGCTACGGCTTTCTCTTCTATTGCTGATTTCGCTACTTCCATCCTTGAGTCTTGGGTCTCGTGTGAGTCTTCTCCCTGTTGTTGCTTAGCAGCTTTCTGGGCATCGCTCTCTGTTTTTACAAGCAAGTATCCCGGCTCAACCTTCTCATCCTTCTTTCACTGACTACTAGGGAAGGGAAACTAAGCTGTAGCTGTAGTTGGCAGTTCGAGTTCTGGACGGATGGGACCTGAAGCTAAAAAGTAATAACAAGTAAGTGTGCTCTTACTTCTGAGTTCTAGTTCTTAGCAGCACAAGCGGGAGCCTGGGGGAAGGCCTTCTGGCCGCTGGTGGAAGTCCCAGGGAATGGCTTTCTACTAACTAATAAGAATCTCCTTATAGAACCACACTAAACAAACTATCTATAACCTCAGGGGCTATAATAGGAGTAGC
Source organism: Pouteria campechiana (assembly GCA_036873735.1). Taxonomy (NCBI): domain Eukaryota; kingdom Viridiplantae; phylum Streptophyta; class Magnoliopsida; order Ericales; family Sapotaceae; genus Pouteria; species Pouteria campechiana. Next base: position 16,464 of record JAYJMB010001018.1, on the reverse strand, counting down.
TAGTTTGCTTGTTCTGAAGAAGGAGCAACTAGTCTGACAGTTGCCTCTTTCCGATCTTGATTGCTTTCCGGTCCATTGTTCGATTCTATAGCTGATGTAGCTTAACTCCATCTCTCTATCGGCTAATCAATGAGTGGGGACATGAGAAGTAGGTCAAACCTCAGAACACTTTCTAGCCTCCTAAAGGAAGTCTTAAAAGAGAATCTAACGCTATGCGCACACAAGCTAACTTCAGGTATGCAGTTAGTTATCAAGCGATTCCCTTGTTGACTTCGGATTACAAGGTTGATTCTCAAGCAGGCGACGCGAGGTGGCTCCATACGGGAGAATTGTGGGATGCATGGGTTTTTGAGAAAAAGCAAAGGCCTTGAGCTGTGGGACTAATATCATACTCATGGTCGCAAATCGGTTGCAGCTTTAGTTTAGCTACAATAGTAGCTAATCCGCAGTTGACAATGATGGCATACTTCACTAAATCAGTCTAAACGATGCTTGTTGCGGGGAATCCGCTTTTAAAGTCAATTGAGTACGCAAGAAGCTGTCCAGAGTAGAGTTAGGGGAAGGCTGGGAACTTCACTGAAAGCTGGGTAAAGCAAGGCAATTTCATTCTTTCACTAGTCTTAGGAGCTCTTTGAGAAGCTGTTTGGAGTCAAGAGGAATGCCCTATGCAGATGTGTCGAAGGAAATGGAATCAATAGATTGGATTCATACTAAGGCTAAGTCCCAGGCAAGCTCTTTAAACCATGGGGAATCAAATAGTAGTCGAAGCTGGCATCGAATAAAAGCTGTTGGAGGTGCGAAGCGGCTTTACCCCTTACCCGCTCTTTGAAAGAAGGAATTTCAGGTTTTTGGGAATAGAATACCCTTGACTCCGGTGCAGTTGATTCAGCTCTTACAGAAGGAGTTTTGAAAGAAAAAGCGTTCTCTCAAAATTTCTTTTTATGTTAGTTAGGCTTTAGCTTTCTTGTAGTTCTTCCTTTTAGATTTCCAAAACAACAAAAAGGACGAAGTCATTTCTTATATCAAGATAGATGCGGACTGGAGAGTTAGGATTGAGGTCAAGATGCTTAACACCCCTTAGTTGGACAGCTTCTCGAAGGGAGGAGTCAAAGTCTCTTAGGTGTCGGCATCACACATATAGCATGTGTGCCGTGAGCGAGAGGAGTAAGCAAGGGCTTCAAAGCTTATTAGTAAAGTGTTCGTTCTAAGAAGAGGCGCGCGTTAGCGCGAATCCGCAGGCCCATCAACGTATGAAATTGCATTTGCCGTTTGTCATGCTTCAATCGCTACAAAGAAAGCCTGAATGGCTCCTATCAGTTAAAGGTTCTTAATCTTAATTCATGCAGGCAGGATCGGTTGAACCTTCTCCGAGCCTAACCGAATCTTTGGAACGAGTCCAGCTAACCGCTACCGACGAAACGAAGGGAGAGGCATTCTAATCACCTAAACCGGAGTAGGTTACATACATTGTGTGCTCTGAGTAACAAACTCCAGAGTGAGAACACTCTTCCTTTCTTGCCAAACCTTCCCCGCCCGACGCTTTGTAGCTAGCTAGAAAACTCCCCTTGAATCCGTAACTCGCTAACCTCTACCGACGAGGGAAGTAAGTAATTGAAACCGACAACGAAGGCGCTACCGTTGAGGGAGATAGAGACTAAGCCGAAGGAGCCGCTACATAGACCGTTTCTTGTTTGACATGATTCTCCTGCTTACAAATCAACTCTTTCCTCCGTTCACTCGCGCTTGCCTATCACCCGATAGTCAACCGCTCGTTCACTCTCCTTTCTTAGTTAGGTGTCACTTTTCTATCCACAGTTTGATTTGTGTAACTTCTCTCTTCCGATTCTTTCTTTCTAATGTCTGTATTGTAGTTAACCTCAAACTTGCTTCATTGATTGAACTATTGAATTTCTTGATTTGAATAAAGACATCTGGGGGCGTCTCCGGACCGAGAGTCTCGGTCCTGGGCGGGTCGCCACCTGATATGATGTTTTAACCTCACCTTTAGTGTAAACTTGGTAAGGTTTATTACTACAGGTCCTGTGGCTAATCACCAGAGGTGCCCTCCCTTGGCCCACCATGAGATGGGTCAAATAGGTGAGTCCGAGTGTGTGCATCTGTTTGTTAGGATGTTAGACACGTATGCGTGTCTAGTAACACGGGGTGTCGCGGAAGCCCCTTGGCTAGGTATTAATGCTTCCTATCTCATACTTCTGATGAGCTCTCGCATCAGGGTCCTCAGAAAGAGGAGTTGAAGACAAATAAAAAGAAGAGAAAAAGAAATCAATATCAAATTGGTGAAGACTAAAAGACTCATCCGCAAGTATGAAGGGCCTGTTCCTGTCATAGAGTGGGCAAAGCTTCATACAAGATTGATCCACCAGATTGGTGGAAAGTCCGCCCAGTGTTTCATGTCAGTTTTCTCAAGCCATATCATGCTGATCCAGAAGATGCAGAGCGCAATCGACCAGCCATCAACTGCAAGCGACAACCGAGCAAAGAAGCGGAAGAGAGACTAGCGGAGAGAGTCATCACAGTGTCACGGAGGCCACGCCGCGAGTTTCTAGTCAAGTGGAGGAATCCCGGAAACGAGGACGTCGACCATTTGAGTGGGGGAGAGTGTCATAGGCCAATTCTTTTACATGTAGTATAGTTGTGGGGAACATGGGAGTGGAAATATTGTACTTGACAAATGCATTTATTTTGTAATTTCAAGGGGTGTGACACCTCCTGCATCTTGATGTCTCCTTCTACCACAAGTTCACATGCTCCTTATGCTCTTTAGGGGGGAGTTACTAGTTGGGCCCGTGAAAGTTGGTATCAGAGCTTAAAATCGATTGTGGGATATAAAAGCACAATGGCAGTGCCAAGATCGCTCGCATCGATGCATTAGAGAAAGACCTTGAGGTGGCTTTGTCCGCAGCTCAAACAAAGCGCATTGAGACGCTCGAAGTAAAGATTTCATAACTTGAGAATCATCTAGCGATACTCCCTAGTTCTTCGGATCGGCCAACAGAGCTTGAGGCCTCTCAAAGTGACGCTTTTTCCTTTTTTACAGATAATGTAAAAGAGACCGTGAATACCTTGCAAAAATGATTTGCAGGAGCTCAATGCCAAGGTGAGTCTGTTGATGCGCAATGCCAACAATTGGATTTCGGACCTTCGATGCTTGAGACTGGACGGGTGAAATTGCCAGAACCCCGGGCCTATCTATGGGGGTAATATAGATGCCAAAGAGGTAGATGATAACTTTCTCTTTGACATTGAACAAGACTGTCGGGTGGTCCGAACCGATTCAGAGGAGCACAAGGTTACCATAGCCACAATGTACTTCACTGGGGATGCCAAACAGTGGTGGCGATCGAAGGTTGAAGACATTCAAAACAATCGGTGCACCATTAGCACAAGAGCTCAAACGAGAGCAATTCCACCCCGAAAATGTGGAGTAGAGTATATAGCGCGTTGCAAGTTGAGAGAGTTGCAACAGACCGGTTCAGGTTAAAAATTTCTACCCTTTCGTTTCTTTTATTCCACTATATCCTTTCAGTCGAGTCACCGCTACGCCCTTCTACTGAGAGCCTTTTTTAGCGATATAGTGGATCGCTCATTCTCGCTTATCGAAGAACTCGCTTTCGAGTGAAGGCCCTCGTTATCGCGGGCTAGATTGAAGAAGAATCACCAGCACTAAATTAGAGTGGGTTTAGAACGTCGTGAGAGAGTTCGCTTCCTATCTACCCTTGGTCTTAAAGGGAGATAGTTGATCGAGAAAGCTCCGCCCAAAGGCGCCGAGTACATAGACGAGGCGGTCACCGGTAGGCTGTTACAAGGTAAGTGCCTATCCCTGTCTCTATCACGCCCTATTCAGAGCCTCTTCCCCCCTTCTCTGGGGCTTTTTCCTTTCCTGGGATCTAGTTTTTTTGAGTGATTTCATCCCTTGGGTAAGAAAGTAGTCCTAAGACCTTGCAGTTCTAGTTGGAGAGGTAACCCGATGTAGTTCTATTCCTTCTCCCAGGCATTCCTAAGCACTGGCATTTGTTCTCGTTTCCCCTTTGAATATTGGTTGAACATTGGCTATTATTCATACCTATTTCTTTCTGGGCAAGCTTTTCACTTTTCAGTCAGCAGTATCGAATCTTTTAAGCCAAAGGAAAGGGAAATCCCATATTAGAAACTCTTAAGCTAGCCAGTATCAATTTGAACATCTTTATTAAGAAAGCGCTTGCTGTCACTGCCAGATAAGAGATACATTTTTTTTGACATTTCATACTAAACTCTTGGGGAGGGCTATCTTTCCTTTGCATCTATTGGGATAAGTGTCTTATTACGCAAGAAAGCTATTTCCAGTTTTCTTCTATCCCGTGTGGGAGAAAACTGAATCGAGTGTGAGTTCCTTTTTTGGGGGTCTGTACGCTTTTCTGACCTTAAGCATATAAAAAAGATTAGAGGATTGGATCCATAGTGCCTAAAGCTAGTGATAGCGGATTAGAGAATTCATTTCTTTCTAGTCATAAGTCCTCCCATTTATACTCTTAATAGGATTACCTAGAATGCTGAGCTACCAAACAAGCCAACGAGCGAGTTCGAGTGCTTCTGCCTCTGCTTGCGAGCCTGTCCTAAGATAATAACTTATCCCCGAAAGATAGAGTTCCCTGCCAGAGCTATTGGGAGTTCTCTTGTGAGTTCCCCGCCATCCCGACCTGTGCCTGTCCCTTTTTTCAAGTGAAGTTCTAGGCCTTATCCTGGGGTTTGAGTTGCAGTTTCCTATCAGCCAGAGAAAGTTTCAGTTGAAGTAGCTTCTTCCTTCCCTGGGGAGTCTGACCCAGTCCCTCTTATACCTGCCTTCGTAGTAGTACCTATAGTGGCATTCTCACTTGTAGCAGTAGTTGCCATTCCTGCAGTCTCCGTATCAGTAGTCCCTGTCTCGGGTAAGATTGAGACTAGCCGTCTATTTTATTGCCCTTCCAAAGCAGTCCCTTTTTCAAGCTGTCCTTCAAAAAGCAAGTGAATTTGAAAGAAGTCCCGTTTCCATCTTGCCCTGTCCCCAATCCATCAGTCCCTTTTAAAAAGGAGAGTCCTAAATAGGAGTATGTCAAGCCAGTTACTTGTCAAGCCTAAAAGAAAGATCCAATTTCTAGTCCTTCGCCTTTTGGGCCAGTAACAAAGTCTCTTGAACTTCCTTCATTTCTGGAAAGGAATGGGGGAGCAAGCTATTAAGTTAGATGACTTAATCCAGTACCAGTAAGTAAGGAAGCCCCTTTGAAAGCATTATTCATTATCTGAGTGAATCCCGTCTTGTGACAAGTTTAAAAGAAGGACTATTGAAAGCGGGGATAGCGGATTATCTTCTCGGGAAAGCTAGCAAGCCATCTACTTTCTTTCTCTTTCCTTCACCCCAAAAGTAGTAAGGCTTTCCATCCACCCTGCCGGTCCTAATCAAATAAAAGATCTTATCCGGCTGGTCGCTTTATCAAATCTTCTCCAATTAGAGAGTCACTTCGTCCCTTTTGGAGTGGAGAGAGGAGTACCGGAAGCCCATAAAGTGTAATTTCTTCTCTTGAGACTTCTGTTACAAAAGTGCATTTGCTTCTGCCCGGGAGGGCTATATCTTCTCTTTTCTTTCCTTTAGGTATAACGCTAATCGATTTCTTTCCTCCCTCCCGCAAGCTAACGAACGATCTGAAGGGCAATTCTCTGTAAAAAAGAAAGGAATTGAAACCCTGCAGAAAATGTAAAAGAAGTATAAGTACCTCACCTCAAAGTCAAGCCAACCAGTCTTTTTAATATAAGTGTTTCATTCCTTGGAGCGAGTGAAAGCAAAGGATAAGAGCACATGGGAAAGAGACTGTTTTCAAGCCAGTTTCATTCCATTCATTCCTAGTCGCGCTGAAGTCTTCCATTCCAAGAATACAATAGTCAGACGCAAGCCTTGACTTCTCTTCTATGGTGGAGTCGTTTGCTAGTCCCAGATGGAATCCAAGAAACTAGCGATGAAAGGCAACGAGGAGGGAACATCCGAGGAGCGAGAGCGTACTATGAACATACTTGGAGCTATTGAAAAGAAAGAGTCAAATAGAAGGAACTCTCAAGTGATTGGGCTTACTCTCCTAGTTATAGGCTTCTCCTTCTTATTTTCGTTGGGCAACATCAAGCGTAGATAGTAGTTTTCAGCCTATTCTTCGTCCTAAACTCCAACGGATCTCCGGAACCTAGTGCCCTTTTTTGGCTCTATATGATACGAATTGGGAAGGAGGAATGGCCCTAAACTTGTGGAGCAACAACCTCAATCTGTCAAAATCCTAGCTACTTCAGGTGTTGAGCTTGCGAAGACCGTTGTTGCTGATAAGCACACTTCTCCAGCTCCGCCTAGGTTGGATGAGTTCTTTTGGGAAATCCCAGAGGACATTACACTCACATGCTACCACTTAGGGGTCATGGAGGCACCGCTCCAAGAATCCCTGCAGGCAAATCTTCAACCCGGTAGACAGAGGTCTCGCAGACGGCGACATCGCCCGAGGCGCCGGGGGCAGGTGAATTTCACCAAATTCAATGGTGACGAATCATAGGTCTTACATCTGGTCAATTACGCCGTTGAGTGTTGCGGAACCAATCCGAACCTCAGGAAGCTCAGTGCTAACTTTGCCAAGTCGCTGGGGGCAGTTCCCCTTGAATGGTTTCGCAACTCGGCTGTAAGTTCCCTCTCTTTATGGGCCGATCTGCAAGATATATTCCTGCTGCGTTTCTTCTCACAGCGTCGTATCGACCCAAGACGGGATGTGATGCACTGGGAACAGTATCCCGGCGAGACGACAGCAAGCTATGTTAATAAGTGGCGCAACTCTATGTTTTCTGATGATTGGGCCCTGAGAATGGATGAAAAGGAGATGCAGGATTCCTGCATTTCTGCAGCTGCTTATTTGGGCAACTATATCCCTTCTTCTTTTAGATCCTTGTTTGATAAGGCGAGCTTAAGACATACGCGGACCCTCCCCGATAACACAGAGAAGCAGTATTTTAAAGAAGCTCATGTGAGATGGATTATGAGGTATCTCCGCAACGCTGCAGCTCCCTTCATTCCAAATCATTGGAGAAGCGCGCGCATTCCTCATCTTGGAAGGCCGGCCTTCCAGCTGTTTAAGGAAGGACAAGTTAAGCCATTAGGTCATCTTTTCAGATATGTAACACTGATGCGTCTCACCAGACGGGATGACAAGTTTGCTCTCAGGCATTTCCCCTTCACTTTGGCTGCCGATAGTTATGCTATACGCTGGTTTTTGACTCTTCCGCGCCAGAGTCTGATGTCTTGGGAAAGTCTGACTGAAGCGTTTGTTGCTCGTTTCCATGACTACTCCATCAGAATCACTATGGAACAACTCAACGCTCTACATCCCTTAGTCTGTGAGTCCTCCTGACATTTTGTCCTCAGATGGCTTGATACGCGACTGCATTGCCCTCATATACATCCCGAAAGGCAGATGGTGCGAGCATGTGTTGCGGCCTTGGGTGATCAGTATGCATCTTCCTCGAACACATCCCCATACCTTTCATGAGCTCATGCAACGTTTGCGTACAGTCGATATTATGGAAATAGATTGCCACATGGTCAGCATCTCTCCAACAGAAGATGAGCAGTCGACAGATGAAAATATAGATGAAAGTATGGCAGTCCTAAGATCCGGGAAGACTACAAAGCCATCTTCATCCGCAGAGCCTGCTAAGCGTAATATTCAAGAACCTCAGAGTTCGCAAGGCGTTACAAGGTTCTGCAAATGCAGAGCAAAGACCCTCGGTCCAACCCGTGAAACCAAGCGATTTTCACACAACAGCCTCGCAAGTGCAATATGATATTTTTGCTCAGCTCCAAGGAAACCGGCTAAACTATCTATCCTCGACGCGCAGCAATAGTATAAGCCTGCTCGAGACGCTATCATAAGCTTGCTGGCTGACCAGGTCATTCGAGACGCATATTTAGCCGAGTTGGAATCTGGGAACATTAGCTCAGCCGGTTGCAATGCTACTATTACCTTCTCCGAGGAAGATATGATTTAGGGCGATCGACAGCACAATCGTGCTCTATTTGTCTCTGGAGATTTGGGCGGTGAGCGCATCAATCGGATACTTCTAGATGCGGGTTCGGCTGTGAATATCTTGCCCCTGAAGACGTTACGAAGATTGGGCTACGGACCCGCACAGCTTAAGTCCTCCAACTGGATGATTTAGGGATTCAATCAGGAAGGGCAGCGGACCATTGGCACTATTTCTTTCGACCTGGATATTGAGGGATTCCTTACGCAGGTCAATTGCCACGTCATTGATGCGCCGACTTCCTACAATTTGTTACTTGGAAGGCCTTGGCTACATCGCTACAAAGTGGTCCCCTCCTCTGTACATCAGTGCTTTAAATATTATCAAGATGGCGTTCAGAAGAGGCGGATCCGCGTCCTTTTGCAGTAACGGAATCTTATATGGCGGATTCTCGCTACTACGATGAGTTTGCACCTTCACCGGCTATTTCGCCAGGAGTGAAGATTGACAAAGGCAAAGGAAAGGCCATTGTACATGATGAACACATTGAACCACTTATCCAGGAGAGGGAGGCTGTGAAAGATGACCCGCCGATGACTCCGGAAAAGGAAAAGGCCCAGCGTCTCGCTGCTATCCTCGGAGCTGAGAAGAAGGTGCATGTCAGGGTTGATCCTAAGAAGCAACTTTCCCCTGAATTACAGAAGGCCTTGCAGGGTAAAGATCATAACAAGGATACCCGCCAGTCTAATAAAAGATTACAGTCGCAAAAGGATGTATCTCAAACACTCCCTATTGTTATTAGGCCAGCACCCAGTGCGACACCCATCACTATGCAACCGGCACCCGGTACTTCTCAAGCTGTAACAGAGACTCGAGCATTGGAGAATATTCCTTCGTCAGTCTCAACCTTGGATGACACTTCTGAGGCGAATTCTGTTATAATTCATCCAGCTCCAGGTGAAGTGAAACAGATAGCTCCTGTGGTTGTGTATGAGATACGATCTCCACCTCCACTGGTTGATCAGCGAGTGCGCCCGCCCATTCATGCGACCTACTCATCATCAGGATATTATGAACAAGGGGCTAGCCGCCAGACAAGCCGCCACATTTCCGGGCAAGACATTGGCTTCAGTTCGACCTCCCAAGATATATACAAGGATTCCTCCACCTCCTGAATTATACCCTGGATGGTTGCAGGCACAGAAGCCATTGGACCCTCCAATTGTTATTAGGCCGGCTCCGCGAATGATCGAGCAAGCAGGTCAACCTCATGATCCGAATAATGCTCTTATTGTTATGCGGCCTAATCCTTCTTCCATCAAAGAAAGATGTCATGCATGTGACCACGGCGCCCGCGCCTGTCGAAACCAACACATTACTCAGCAAGAGCTTCAAATGGCGGACCCACATTGAAGAGGTGCCGAATAAGGTAAAGTTCGAACAGCCAGCTCGACTTAGCGAAGAAACATTGGCATGTTTGGCTACCTTCAATTGGCCATTGACGAGCATTCATGGGCTGATATTAGTATTAGATGAGCCAAGGACCACGATTGTCCCTCGTGATGATCATAACACGGTATTTACCGCCGCTCATGGTACCCGAAGATCAGCAGGATGTGTTTATGGGAATCCACCAGTGTCCCCCAATTTGCCAAGGGAGAAATTGACTGCCGACATCTTCAAGCGCTATGATGCAAGGACTCGGCGTTTGATCGATTGAAATTGGTTTTATCCTGATGATCCAGAGCAGTCGGGGTTCGGCCCGGATATCCCAGTGGCCCCGCTGATGTATTCTCAGAGACCAAAATCAAAAGAGAAAGCCACCTTGGGGATTGGCGCTTCCTTGCCCGATGATGAACCAGAAGATGAATCGGACCTTCTCTCTATAGTTGATGATGGAGAGACATCAACCGTATTTATGGTTTCGGTGCATGAAGAGTCAGAGGATGATTCATACGACTCAGAAGATTTGCCATCTGAGAAATGTAATGATGAATTTCCCAGCGATCCTGAGT
>JAYJMB010001017.1:0-17253 GCA_036873735.1 Pouteria campechiana | reverse complement strand
AGGTCATGGAAAGAAACTACCAACTATTCTCTCCAGTAAGGCTTTACTGAGCCTACCTTTAGACCTGCTTCTCAGGTATCAGCCTAACACTTTACGGAGCACATCTGAAAGCATGCATGTAAAATGGCTTAAAAGCACCATCCAGGTCATGGAAAGAAACTACCAACTATTCTCTCCAGTAAGGCTTTACTGAGCCTACCTTTAGACCTGCTTCTCAGGTTGGTGATTAGAAAATTAGTAATTATTGAATCCAACCATATATTGGAATGATCTTCTCAGTAATTGAACAATCATCTCTAATAAGAAGGCTTGCACTGCATCTGGACCATTCCGCTGGCCCCCCACAAGCAGGTTAAATCATCCAGAGGTACCCAGGGGAATGCCTGCAAATGCAACTTAACCTTTCTTTAATATTTTTGCCTAGAACGAAGATGAAATATAATCCAATCAAAGGATATTTTGGCCATTGTGGGCCATACCAGAAGAGCAATCCAAATCCTTTACATGGTTGTCCAGAACCACCATGTTATGACTGATCATCATGTTATGTGTAATGTTATTCACCAACCTCAGTTTCTGGCAATCTATGCAAGAACCACCATGGACCAGTTTTTGCTCCAATTCTGAAGAAAAAAGAGAATAAATGAAATGCGTCAGTCAAATTTTAGAAAAAAAAAGAAGTAATCACATTGCATGGTGGAATTTTTCCTTTCTCATTGCATGGTGGAATTTGCAATAAATGCTGAAATTTGTAATAAATGTTGACACAAGAAGGGATGCTTTTCATAATTGATATAGGATGAAGGGAGGGACAATTTTCAAAATAAGAACATAAACCATGGATGAGATATGTAATTATCTATACTACCAGACCATGCGGATGGAGTTCAAGTTACTTATCCACATAACTGAACATATGGGTTAGACTAATTTGAGAATGGGAAATATGGATGTTTTGTACCACAGTTATTGCAAGATAGAAAGTAGTGCATTGTCCTTGGCATCCGAGTGATGTTGATAATGCTTTTCAGCCAAGCAACTTCGGAGGTAGAAATCAATCGATTCTGAACAACATCCATTTCTCTTGAGATATGAATCAAGGCCGATGATTTTGGTCTATTTGATTCAGTTTAAGAGGGCCTTTTGTCTCCTAATCACATGTTAATTAGTGAAGTTAGAATTGTATTTGGGAAAGATCTGCACTGTAAAGGTACAGTCTTCATTCTAGTTGATTAAGAATCCTTGGAATTGTTTAGTAATGAGGATTTGGCATGTTACTTGGCTGATTACTTTAGTTCCCAACAATCAATTGGTTTGCAAAGGTGGATAATCTAGAAATAGATGCAGAGAAAGGCTATGAATAATAAGATTCAGTAGAAGATTAGCATCATTTGCAACATTCCTTGGCAGATTAATTCAGTTCCCGACTCTCAATTTTGCCTATGAAGGTTGATTCTTTAGAAATAGATGCAAGGAATAGATGTGGAAAAGGAAAGCCATAATCAGTCGCATTACCCTGCATATAGTATGAGTTTGTAGCATGAACAAAATTCTTTTCATTTCAGTGGCTAATGGTGCTCCTTATTGCAGTTTATTAGCAATGAAATGTTCACAGTCCATCAGCTGGCCCCTTCAAGTTCAAAGGATTTCCATGGGGCGACTGCTTGATAAGGAGTAGAACATCACTCTGTGTTGCAACTTCAAAAAACAGAAGTGCAGTGCTGAAGAGAATTAGGTGCTGTAAGTATGGATCAAGCTTAAAACAGATGTAATGCAAAGCTATAGCTGGGCTTTGCAGCAGAGGATATATGCAAGGTTATTTGATGTTGACTGAAAACCCTTTTAGAATGCATGCATGTAATTTTAGCAGCTTCGAGTGCCAAAAAAATGCTGTTTTGTGGAAGATAATTCAACTTATAATTCATGCCAGCAATTGAGAAGATGAGTAACATGGTGTTGAAATCAGAGGCAATTGATAAGTGGAGCTGGTTAATATCAAACAATGGTGCCAACTACTGAACTTTGAAAGATGTTTGCATAATCTTACCTCACAAATCCTGCTACCATCCTCAGGAGCATGAACAAAGTCAAACCAAACCAGATGCCTGGAAGACCAAAAATAGATGGAGCATATACCAAACATACAGATGACATCACACCCACCACCATCTGTTCCGTCAAGAAGGCAATATTAGAGGATTTCAAAAGCATCTCAAAATATGAGAGCTATGCTGATAGATGTGATTTGAATGATTGCTTAAATAATGTAATTCCAATGTAAACATGGCATCAGAGAATGCAAATGGCATCATCTTACCACTACACTCATTTCGTATTACCTTGACTGTTTTGGAAATAGGAATTTGAAGTATGAATAATAATTACTTTTTCTTTTTTTTTTCACCATTTTTAATTGGAACTGCTGATTTAAACCATTATATCATAAAATGGATACCTCATCTAATTATCTGCAATTATTTTTTCTGCAAAAAAGTAATCTCCTCTTTTGTATCCCATTACACTTTTGACATTATCAATGCGACTAAAACAAACAACATAAATAGTAAAATCAGATAATCCGTATGGCATCCTGCTTAAACTCCTGCTTCACATCTCTTAAAAATAGCTGGTAATACAACATGACACTGAAGCTCACCATAGCAAAAGCAGCATATGAAAAGTCTGAAACGCCATAGTGTAGACCATCAAAAACAAAAGCAAGAGCATTGATGGGTTGAGTGGCACTGACAAACTGCAACATATAACAAAAAAATCCTTCATAAAAGACTCAACCAAATACTAAAATAATCAAGTTCAAGAAAAACACATACATACCAGCATCCCTGACCTAACAACTGCCAGCACTTCAATATCTTTTGTAAATAATTCAGCAATAAAACCATACCATGTGCCCAGTACAAGAGCTAAGAAAACACCAGTAAACATTCCGGTCTGAGAAAAAAAAAAAAAAACATGGAACTTGAGATAATTTAGGATGATCTGACAAAAAAGAAACCTTGGGAGATAAAGTACAGAAGAATCTACTCATTGAACAATCTATAGTCTGCACAGATGCATGCGCACATGATCTATCTTCTAGGACCAATCTCATGAAACAATTCATGATTATTATTTTGAGCAAAGATTGTTGAAAATTGTTGCTCAAATTGCAATAGGTTCTCAAATATAATGCTGCATGTAGGAGAATAATCACCTTCAATATAGAGTAAGCAATTTCTTTCACTTTTTTGTAGTCACCCTTTGAGAAAGAGCTAGCAATTAGAGCCTGGAGGATTAAAAAGTGATCAATTGAAGATGTTGTCAGCAAATAACAAAAATATGATCAACAATAACTGTACATACAGATACGTCAACATGAACAAACAAATGATTACAGGAAAACCAGAGAAAAACAGTATCGAAAGCAAGAAACCTCAACAACTTGCATTTTGGCACAAAGTTTGTACGTTGCAGACACTGAAAATGAAGTGCACATAATAACAGAGTTCTGAAATGTTTTTTTCACTAACAACGTAGGTACTAAGAATGATCAGTGATACACAATTGCTAGAGATGATTCTAAACCCTAGAGAAGGTTATGATCATGATAATATGACATGAGGTAACAGTACTTGGAAAGAAAGCCTTTTGTGCCATCTCTGATGCTATTTTCAAGCCTAATCTTTTAATGTGGCATTGAAGAAAGAGCCATAAGTAGAGATTTGGAAATATTTAAGAAAATTTTAAAACCCAAAGGTAGATCTGTGAGTATTCATGTGAAATGATTGATGCACAAAAAGATAATATTCCAACTTCAATATATGGTTCATGGAAGATTGATAAATGCATAGCACCCAAGCGCCAGTAAGCCCCACTGATCAGCCCATGGTTCCTCTTTTTGCTGTTATTTTACCTATCTTGATAGGTCAATCACCCCTCACAAGGGAACGTACATTTCAACTCAGTTCTGTTACTTCACATGGGACAGCTGTGATTATAAATACCCTATCCTCTACTAAGGTCATGATGTCAGACTATAAACTGGCCAACTGATCCAAATGGTCTGACACTCTTGACATGATGGGACAAAAATAGCATCCAAATGGAACTAAGGATCTTCCAAAGTCCAGACTTCCCATTTCCAATTGAGAAAAATTTGCCCACATATCGACTCCCACTTCAAAAGTCCACACTGACCACTTCCAAAGTCCAGATTAACTAATGGTACTTACTAATGAAAACCTAAGACTCTACCTCACTTAAGTTGGAAAATTGCAATATTGATTCCATCAGTGTGCATTCAGATTAAATAAGGCCACAAGAAAAAATAATTCTGAGACACATCACAACTTAGAGAATACCAATGTACAATCATGAAGTGAAGCTTTAAATCATCTTAGCAATTAAACGTAGAACTTAGATTCACAGTTTCAATTGAATAATTGAAGAAGAAACTGTTCCAACAAAATGACTGAAGGTTTAGCATTGATTTTGCCAGAGAACTGGAGATTACTGACATTATATGAGTACATCCATGCTTACAAATTTTGTTCATTTTCACAGCAAGGTGCAAACCTGAGGATAAGAAACAACTAAAAGGGACAAAATGCCACAAACTAACACAGATCAAAGGAAAAGAGCACGCCTTGCATACAATCAACAGGCAGCTAAATACCTGGCCAGCTGCGCCTAAAGCATCTGAAAGGAGAGACACAGCCAACCATACTTGCAAACATATCTGATGACCTGCCATAGCTATTGGCCCTAGACGAGCAGCCATAGATGTGCCAAGAGCCAATGTCATCAGCACTGCTAGAGTTCTTCCAAGTAGTAAACCACCTAAACAAGAATCATTTTATCAGGTGAACATATTAGAGAATAATTCTTGATGACAAAATGAAGCATTCTAAAATTCTCCTTAAGTTGAAAGAAAAGAAAAACAAAAACATCATAGCCATTTCTATGAGCATACAGGAGTTTTTGTCTAGGTAACTAGAAACATGGAACAGCTGTGACACTTCAACCTTTAAAAATATAACAAAAGGACCAGCAGTTGGAGTGTGGTCAAACCTTGGGGTCTGTAAAATCAACAATAACAAGTTTGAAAACAGACACTTTGGGATAAAAAAGGGTACTCCCAAAATGAAAATGCAACTAGACAGCACAAGCATGCAAATTACTTGCATTAAAAACTAGTTCTCCTTGGCGTTACTCACTAATGTTGTGTGCATTACAATTTGGCTTATTTTTAGTAAATATTTAGGCCAACAAAGCAGTTGCAGTAGGTAGCAGTCACATATTCATTCATTGTTCTTGCTTGAGAGAAATTTCAAGGGAAGTCTGGCTTGGTTTAATATGGCACAGGGAATGCATAAATCTGTTGGAGATCCTGTTATGATGTGGCTTAGGGTGAAGTAGGATCATAACTTGGAGTCTTTTGGGGGCCTTCTTTTGCTGATCATTTTTTTTGGGTATTTGTGGTTAGAATCGAATGAGTATTTAACAAGGGCGTCACATTGCAGCATTAGTTTTCATTTCCTTGTTTCTCAGTAGTTAGAGAATATTATGCTGCTCTAAGTGTTGGGCTTGAGAAAGGATTATAGGTGGCCCTTAGGTTTCAGATTGTGTTTTGGAAGTAGGAGAGAGATGACTTCTTGACCCTTTGTCATATTTTCTTCTAATGTAAGTACAGTTGCTCTTCTAGGGAAAAAAAGAAAAAAAAGACCCCAGATGGTTAGAACAAGGACACAATGTGATGGAAATCATGCTGAAGTTATTGAAGAAGAAGAAATTCTGTTTGGCCCAGAGAGCTTACACAACTAAAATTGAATTAACACTTCAAGACATGAAAAGAACACTATAAAACTAATGAGTATCCAGATAAATGAAAGTTTGTAAATACCAGAAATAACTAAACTATTGCAGTTATGCCGCATAATCATATACAGTACCATAGTAAACTACAGTCAAAGACCTGTTCAAGAAATCCCAACGTTCACATCTACCTGATTTTATATATCCATCAAAGTGCAAATCTTCCATCCTTGGAGACCTTAATACTGCTCTCTTATTAAGAAACAAAATAAGCAAAAGGGTAACGATATATCTGCAATGTTAAATTGAACAACCATCAGATTCCAAAACTGTTTTTCTGATCATATAGATCATCATTTCACATCCAACATATTTAATATGCATGTTAACATGAAAATTCCAAGTGTGACGTGTGAACCTCATGACCAGAATAGCAAAAATATTCCAGATCATGTGAACGTAAATATTTTAGTTAACGGGCCATAAATATTTCAAGTTTGCAGGACTAAAAACGGTAAGACAAGCATGCATCTTTAATTAGAAACATATATATTATAATCTCAACACCTCATAAACTTAGTATAATATGTCTTTAAAATTGGCTAAAGACATGTTTTATTGAAAACTGAAAATAACAAGGAAAGCAGCGTACATGACTTTCTTATGAAAGAAATGTGGTTGAAATGAGTATCATATCTCATATAACATCCTCTTTAGAAAGAAATGACAGAAATAGTAAAACTACAGTAGTCATCATGTTGAAGCAAAATCAGATTGAGTAATTTTTTAATAATCAATGGATTTAGTTTATTTTATAATATATTTAGCATTTTAAATATTTAATTACTTTATTAGGAATTTGATTTATAGAAATAGCCTCTCCAAATATGGAGGTAAGGCTCCGTACATCTTCCCCTCCCCAAGCCCCACATTGGCAGTACACTAGGTATGCCCTTTTTTTATTAGAGATTTGATGTATGTATCAAGTAATCAAAACATAGGTGAACTTGATGGATGGTTCAAATTAGTGTTTTTTGTTTATTTAGGGTTTCTACTCTTACACAACCAAATTAGGAATTTCTTTTGAGTATTAGCTCCCTATAAATAGGTTAGCATGCATTAGGTTTTTCAGACTTCAGTAGATTAATTGAGAATTTGACCATCCTCCATTCTTTCTCCTATTTCATTAATTTTTCTTATTCCTTTCTTCTCTTCTTTTCCCTAAAGAGAAGATTTACCTCTTTCTTCCAAATTCTTCCCCTTTTTATTGGTATAGTTCATTGTCCTACATCACATGTCTTCTTCCACTCCACTCCCAATCAATATAAATGCTGATCCAAGTGGCAAATGCCTGAATAATAAACCTACCCTCAATGATTTTCACAAAAGCAAGTGTTGCCTTGCATCAAGAGCACAACTTCAAGCTTAAGATGAGAGGATAATCTTCAGATTGATACTTAATTCTTTTAGTTGCCCAAATTCATTATGAAGATTAAAGTAAATGCATTAGAAATTTTCCATAAGAACTAAGCCTTAACCACGCTAATAGGTTAACGTTAACTACACAAATCCTGTTCTGTGAATCCACCTTTACGCATAAAGAAGCATATGGTAGATTTTCTCGGAAACCTTAGTCTTTTCTTGCTACCCTCTCCAAGTCTGATTGGGCTGTCCCTCGCACCTTAAGAACCTTCAACTTGAACCCATATCCCTTTCATTCATATTGCCTTTATTCTAATCTAAAAACTAATCTCCATGGATTATATCATTGTCAAGACACATTTTTCTTTTGCTGTATGCGACATAAACAAAGATTCTGAAGATCCATTCCACATGGAGAGCAACTCTTATGCAGTTGGTAAATGGACCAACTAGCCCAGGCTTCTTCTTACTCACTTCTGGGTTTTATTATTGGGCTTTAGGTTGCATTTGGACCAGTAAATGTGGCAATTAAGAAGGCCACGTTCAAAGAAGGCCAAACAAACTTCTTAACCCTCAAATCTCTTAAATGATAATGATGGACCCAAATCTTGTTTGTTAAGTAAATGAAACATCAGTTCAACCTAAAGAAAATGCTTTGGGCCTCAATTGTTACAAACCTATAGATTGAATGGCATGATGACATTACTGATCTTAACATGGAAATGATAGAAACGAGAATGAACAGTAGAAGACATACTGAGATCCAACAGTGGCAATGGCAGCACCAGCCATACCAAGGTGGAACATGAATAAGGGAAGTAAAATAACAGCTGCTACATTACCCACTCCTGCCAAGGAACACATCTATGAGTCAGTAGGAGCCTAAGCATGTCGAAACAACAGTAAATTTCAGCTCACGAGGGTGATGATGACAAACATCTAATATTTGGTAGAAAACAGGGCCAAGATTCCAACAAGTGTTAAGGCAATTAGCACTCATCAGAAGTACAAAAGAGGTTGGATTCTCATCAAAGTGAAGAAGCCTAATGTTCTAAATAACTTGTACCTGGACACCACTTAACAATCTAAAGGGAAATCTCAAGTGGACTGACATAGAAGAACTCAACTTGTCTGTTCATTGTTTTGATATTATTGGCAATGAAGTCATTACTAAACATGCATGGTCAAGAGCAAATAGCTGTCCAATGCACTAATTGAGTAGTCCATGAATTTTCCATGATAGTTTTATGGCGCTCAATTAATTGCAGAAGTTTTGACTAGCTTGATGCAAATCCAATGTGCACACAACATAAGACTTCAATTAATATAGAATGGAAAAAGAAATCAACTACAGATTCAGACAGAATTATACTAAAATGAATCAGGCTCAAACAGATGGTCATTCAGATCACAACGTGCAATCATCTGTAAATACTCCGATGGCTTTAAACATCATGCTCCAGCCCGAGTATGAAACATTACAACCTGAGTTCTAAGACAAATGCTGAAGCTGACAGCAGCCAAATCCACTGCCTAGAAGATGGAAGGTATACTGGGGAACTTGGTTATGTGAAATTTTAGCTCCATCAAGATAACTAAACAGTTGCCAGTATAACGATGTCTATAACATGCTGAGTAGTGTATCTATGAAGGATGATCAGTTCCTACATCAGAACATGAACAACTTCTGTAGTGGACTGTGGAACCTTTGTTGTTGAGCTTGGCCTATGATGTTGGTCCTCCAGATATATGAGGAGAAAAACAAAGGATTACAGCTCCAAAAATTGCATTCACTATAACTCTCTCGAGATTATTTTCTATATACGACAAAATAAGCATTCTAAAGAAATTTAATAAGAGAAATCCAATATAATCAATCAATTCAGTGGACTAAACCAATAAAGAATTGGAACCAGCAAGCTCTGTTATAAACTCAAGGCTAGACTGAAACTTGCCAAGACATAACAAGGGTGTTCTTGTATCCTTGAAACCACGGAAGATCCCTTGGATGGCCAAAGAAAGTACAACTGCCGGAGCCCCAAGTGCCCTTAGTGCCAGAAATCTTTGTGCTGGACTTCGCATAGGTGAAGCCTGTTTAGCAAACTGAGTTTTAGGAAACAGAAAAACAAAAGCCATGTATGCCAAAGATATTGAAAAGTGTAAAATTAAAAATGTGAAAACTGAGAACAATATGCTAGAAAGAATATGGCAGCAATAGACAGCAAACGTTCCATGTGGCAATGCACAATTACAGATAAAAAAAGAGCAAGTTATGCTAGTATCTAACAGAGAAAGTCACTGCAAAGGATTTCAGTTCTATGTGAGAATTGACTGCAGCCCCTCCACACCTGGCAATAAGCATAAGCACAGCATGCTTAACATATGCCAAGATTCAGGCTACAGGTTGGGCCACATCATCCAAATTCCCTGGCTCAACAACTAGGATTATGAATCCATTAAATGAACATATCAGTGTTGAATTTCTTCCATAGTGTTACTATTTGGACTGTCCAGTTCAAGCCAACTGAACTTCTTTTCTCCCACCAAAGGCTGGTACAAAAATTACTGGCACTGTTTTGCCACAAGAAAATGGTTAATGCATACCCAGGACCAAACATATAGAAATTAGTAGAGTTCATGAGCACTAACCGAAATTAGCTTACCAGTGTCAAGCCCATCATGTTGAGAAGTATTCCAGCTCCAAAGTATAAACCTACACCTTCAAGTATACCAATCGCAGCTGCTAAAAGCAAGGCAGTAGAGACTGATGGTAGCTGCATTCTTTCTGGAATACCATCCAGAAGCAGTTGGCTTTTCTGAGAATCATTACCTGCAAAAATCAATCCCAGTTCAGAAAAATAATGCCAAAAATTACTCTTCTTTGATATGCAGTTAATTTTTTGCTTTCTTTCATCTTTTCCATCATCTTTTTCTTTTTCTTTTTCTTTCTTTTTGTTTTGTCTTGCTGGAACTCATCAGATTGCTCTCCACTATCCAAAATTCACCTGAGTAGGAGCCCGTGCTAGCATACTTGGCAATGTCTTCAGCCACAAAAGATGTTGTGACACTAAGGAGAGGAATATTGAATAGCTTTGAAATAATGTTAAAAATTGATACTGAAACACCAGCTGAAGCCAACTCCAGGGGGCCTTTCAGAAAAAATCAAAAAACAAAATGAGAATGCTAGCAATTAAGATCTTTAAGAGCTTGACTGGCAATAAGCTTTGCAGAAGGTATGAAGCAAATGACAAGTAAAAATTCAAATCAGCATGCACATGACAAACAAAGAGCAATGGCTAAGAAGATTGAAATATTGATATATTATGAAGTTTACTAGCAGCACATTCTTTGCTATTATTAACAGAAAAGCAGCAGCCATAAGCTTAGATGGTATCCAAAGAATTATGAGGCATAAAGCAATTAGGCATCTAAGATTTTCTGGTTCACAAAATATCCTACCTGTAGAAATTGAGATGCAAAACTCTGAACGCCTCTTGAGTAGTGACTCAGCTCTGAGCAGAATGGCTAACTGTGTTCACTTGCTTTCCCTCAGATTCCTAATTAATTTATTTTGAAACATATCCTTAACAATTTGAAAATGACCGTGCACTCACTACCTTGCAATTATATGCTTGTCACCAGGTCCATTAACAATACAACTAGAAGGGTTCCTTCAAATGGAGATTTGGAGTGCAAATTGAGGAGAAATATCTCCAAAAATTGCCAGACAGAATGTAATTAAGTGTATGTTTTGGCTGCTTCCTGAAGAGAATATATTCAACATCTACACAATGCAACACAAAAATGATTGCTGAAAAAAGTTAAATAAATTTTACTTTTTGGATTTGGATACTAAATATAATAAAGGACTGCCCTCATGCATGGATCCATGGTTCTGTAACCCAAATCAGAGGACAGCATCCAATTCATGGTGGATGAGGCATGCAAAGAGATCTTCCAGACTAGACAATCCAAACCTACCCTTTGATGTCTTGTTAAATGTGGCCCACAATTTTATTCCTTTATTAGCTATCTACCTGCAAAACAGTGATTCAAGCATTAATATCTTCCAACCTAGAAGATTTTGGATGGGCATATTCACTTCGTTATCTTACCCACAAGCCAGATCATTGGTCCCGTTCACTGAACCATTGGCCCAAGATGATAAAAGTACAGAGAGGCCTCCGAAAGCAGGATGGTCTATATTCAAAAGTATGGTTTGGGAATTCCAGCATTCAATACGATGACAGCCAATTGCATTGCCCAATGATCACTCTCATCTAAGGTTTCTGAACCTTTGACCATTGAGTATTTTAAATAGATGATGATCGTCAGGTATTGTTCTCTGATTAACCATTCATAGACCATTATTCTAGATGCCAGAATTAGGATTTTTTTAATCACAAAGATTTCAAGTCATCATTTATTCATATATGATTTGCAGCAGATAAATGGTTTGGATACACATGCACAGAGATCTGCAAAATAGCAAATGTTACATTTTCCCATTGAGCAGGTTGCAGGAAACCAATTCGTTTGTAATCTTAAACATATTGATATTAGATCTTAATGAAATAATAACTAACAACAACAGAACCACCAAGATTTTTCGCTTCCTATGCAAGGTTGTAATTACTACAACCATTCCACTGAATGTGGAAATTTGTCAGTGTCAAATTCAGTTAAGACAGAGAAATTGAAACATGACTGAAAGTCAGAAACACATACAATCATCCAATGCTAAAAGACAGAAAAGCAAAGAAAGGAACCTGACATAAAGAGACCCTGACATCAACTTTGATACAGTAGTGAGGAGAGCTGGATTTTGTGTCTCTAACAAGACCAAGATGATTAAATGTATTACTGGAGCACATGAATTTATACCTAATCTTCCAATAAATGCTGTCTCCATCAATTGTGAGAATGGTTCAACTGCTTGTCCCATAATTGCTGGTAAAGCAAGAATCATTACTTCCCCATCAACACTTTTAGAATTGGACCAGCTGGTAGCAGCGCCCATTAACTCACTAAGAAGAAAATGAAACAGAAGTGGTCAATAATAAAGATGGTAAAACCTAGAAAGTATTCTTTTAAACAACTTGTCATGCCCAGATTTTAAGAAACATATGAGCAGAGTATTAAACTAAAACATTGAAAGAAAATGCAGAAAAAGGAAAAGACAAATTCCTCAATTGCCCTTTCTCTTTGTATTTCATTTCCATGGAATTCAAATAGTGATCGATAAATTTGTGTGATACACATTGACTTACATTTTCTTTTATCAAAATTAATGACTAAATGAATAGAAAAACAACGGTGTGTTTGGTTTGATGTATAAGAGATATAAAAGGAGAAAAAAGTGGAATCTATTAAAGATATGTAAAAGAGAGATGGTGATGTCAATGATAAAGAGAGTGATATCAGCTATAAAGATGAAATAGATAGGATTTTTTGAAAATAAAAAGGCAATTATGTGGAACAAGCGGGGCTGTTATGGATAGTTAAATATCACATCAAATATTAGTGTTGGTAAAAGGTGCCTTTTGCATCTCTTTCACATGCATGGGGCTTTTGCACCCCTTTCACATTAAAACAAACTGTAAAAGAGGGTGAACAAGAAAAAGGGATGGAAAAAGCCCTCTTTTCCACTCATTTAAATGCAATGTGACATTTTAACTATCTAACTATCATACTTGTCCTCATTATTATTTAATTTTTAATTATTATCCTTATCTTTTTATCCAAAAAGCCTATTTATTTTATCTATATTTACTTTATTTCTAATCATACCCCCTATTACATCACATCATTCGTCTCTTTTACTCCACCTTTTCAAATATTTTTTTTTTCCACATCTTTTCAGGCCTGATTGCCTACTAGGAATGGATTTCCTTGGAAATTTTAATTTTTCAAAGCTTGATTTGACATGTATTTTTCATAGCAACTCTACTTTTTTTTCCAAAATTTCCTATGCTTCCAATCATTATCCCTCTATCTATTTTAACCTTGTTCACTTTATGGTTAACATCATCACCTATATTATTGACATTATTTCTATTCCATCCCAATCAAATCCACATTACCAATGAGGCCCTTCCACTCCTTTTTCATTTATCCAAACACACCTTAAAAGAAAAATAAAATACAGATTACCATATCAAGGTACGAACTACGAAGAACCACTGACCTGAAACTTAATGCATATAATTTTTCTAAGAAAATTCCACTCAGCAACAATCAAAGGATCATTGAGATAATGATGCTTTTCTCTTGGCTACAGATTTTAGGAAGCCAGGGGCATATAGTTGAGAATATTCTGCTAGGATGCTAGGATGTGTCATTGTACAAGGATTGTAGGTCATAGAGATAAACTAAACAGATGATCTATGGAAAATTAATTTCCCAATGACATGAGACTTATACATCTTGAAGAAACTTTGAAAGGCATAAAAACACGAACTCTAATTATTAATATAACTAAGACATCATGTAACAGTTTTTGCATCACGAAGGATAAATTAATCATATCCAAGGCATGTGATTGCCTTTGTGGATGGCAAGTACAGAAGGTGATGAAATCTCTCCATGGAATTTGGAGGACAGAATCTTTTCTCACTTTCACTGGATAAACAAGTCACTTCAAATGAGACCAGTCACATCATGGAACTTGTATGAACACTCATCAAGCTAAAGTTCTCCTAATTATCAAACTTTACCATAATGATTTTCTGCTTTTACAATGAAAATATTATCATATATTTCTAATTGAAGTTTCAAATTTTTTGAGGGCAGACTAAGTGACCTTGAAAAAGTTGGCAATACCAAACGCTTTGGTGATATTAGTGTCTGAATTGTATCTGAATGCAGCAAGGAAATAAAGAAACAGAAAATATCTTAGCCCATTGGAAGACAACTAGCCAAATGTGGTACCCTTTGAGCTAAAGATCCACCAATGTTGGTTGCAAGCAAACAAAGACATGCTTGAAAATATAATGCAACATGAGAGACTAGAAAAGATTATGGAGTTGGTTATTGAAGCTTACGAGAATCCCTTGCTGAATGTCCTGACATGTACTCCTTTCTTTCCAATACAACTCTTTTCCTCACTATAAGGATCCATGCTGTAGTCTGAACAAGACTGGCTATTGACGACAGGGAAAACATGCTTTCTATAGCTTATTGTAGGTGAAAAGAAATGCTTTTTGTGGTTATGAGCTAGATAACAATCCTTCTGAAGGTCAAAAGCAATGATTTTATTTTGTTCTGTTATCATATGATTTGAGATTTCAAAGGAACAACCAGACACAGACGACCTCATCATTTTCTTCATTGGTTTCTCTTTGCTTCTATTAGTTGTCAGCCCATTTGGAAGTGAACCTCGTAGTTGTGTGGCCTTCATGGCAAGAAACTTCCACTCGTTGCTTCAGGTTTAGCCCAACAGCATCAGGTTTATAGCTGCACATAAGGCAAAGAATTTTGTTAAAGTTAACCATTAAATTCGCATCTAATATCTTATGTCTCAATATTTTAGTCAATGGAAACAACAAAAGGTATGAACAACCATAACAAAGTGCCTTCATTGGAGTTCTCGTTAGCCATACTTGTGATTGAAGAAGTCATTCTCTATCTAGGAAAAAGTAATCATGCTTCAATTGCATCACAATATCTCAAGAAACCCAACAAAATACAGCATAAATCAGACACTGGAAAATTACATGGCAGAGTTTCCTCAAAGAACGGTTGCTTCCTACTGTGACTTAATTGGCAGTATATATTAGCAAAAACCGGGTAGAGATCCTTACATTAAGGATAAATCTTAATATCATAGTAGACCTTTCTTTGGAAATTGATACGATTTGTAATAGATTCTAAATGCAGTCAAATGGCAGCATTGTACATGATTATCCAAAATTCTTAAGAAATTAGAAGTGGAAACTCCCACGTTAATAAAGAAATGTTGGAACCAACACACACAAAAATGAATTTTAAAAACTTCTATAAGGGGCCATTTGGACGCTTGCTTTTGAAATTCAAATTTCACAGATCCATGCATTTCTGCTTGAATGCATTAAATCAATTGAAATTTTAAAAATTCGAGTTCTGAACCCAACTCAATTACAAGCTCAGCAGGTGAAATTTCATAGATACTCCATCCACCAAATGGGCCCAATTCTAATAAATGCATAGGATCTGCCCTGTGGCTTCCTTACTGGATCCATTGCATTCATTAGATGCAGCTAAAATTACATGAACTCGAAATTCATTTTAAAGCTAAAGCAAACTTTGAATTCCATTGATAATTTGAATTTCATCATGAATTTCAAATCCGACAAATCACGCATCCAAGCATCCAAACAACCGCTAATGTACAAATAGACGACAAACATCCTTTTTCATACAAGCGTGTTAATGCATGGATCCATCTACGAACTAAAAGAAAAGATCAAAAGAAACAGCTGCCATATGCCACCAAAATACATGGCTTGAAACTGTCAAAACCAACTCAGCTCCGCACACCTTTTCTGCCAGATAAATCTTAGATGACAACACACCTCTTCCCAGATCTCATCAGCAGGCTGATGATTTCATTTTCTAGACCATTGATAGGAAGAACCCCGAGTAAATGCGTCCCACGTCGCTCTGCCTCAACAATGAAGAATTTTTCACAATCCACTCTACAATACGTGCTGTAGCGATTGCATTTCTGTCCAGAAATTTGGAGGAGGAGGCTGTGTCGTGGGTAAGCAGGCAGCTGGCGCGAGAATCCCACGTCCAAAAATGGGATCTTTAAAACACGTAGCTTCCCTTTCACATTCCACTATCGCTTGTCTCCTCTCCACTGCAGCGGTTACTGAAGGTTTACAGTCCATCCGAGCTGCTCGGCGGTCCCAGCCTGTGCCGTCTGTATGCTATCCAAACCGTCCACCATGCCCGAATCCTCAAGTTCAAACTCCAGCCCAAGAATCATAGGAGCCCCAAAGATCGATCGAGCCACATTACGATTTTCAATATACATTCCAACGGCAACGTCTACGTAGTCCACGCCAATGCATTTCGACAAGTGCGGGCATCGATGAACGGTTTCGATGGCACGCAGCAGCTTCGTTGATCCCCACATTCCTTCCCGACGGGAGATGGGGCCAGAACCGAAGCCACAAAAACAGAAAGAGAGAGGTCGTAGCTGCGTACCTAAAAATCCATGGCAAGGTGGGAATCTCGAGCAATGAAGAGCGGCGTCCGCGTGCTTGCATTTCATTCTTCGATGGAAGTCGCTTCCATGCAGTAAAAAAACTCCACGTGTCGCCTGTCGGACGCGCATCGTAGCCCGCGGTTGCACGGTCCGTTTGTGGCCACAGAATAAGCAGCAATCAGTATCATGTTGCGTGTCATCTAAATTGTTAAATATGTATTTTTAATTAAAAAATAAATAATGAAATTTGTAGTCTCATCAAGTTGCCTTTATTATTTATATTTATTTTATTTGGCCCACCTGCAATTTTTATGGTGAAAAAGTAAATTTTATATATATATATATATTGCACGAAATGAACCAAAAATTCAATTTGTAGCGCTTTCACAGAAGCGGAACACACGCCCGGAGTTGCAGTGCCCCCGTCCCAACTTACTATGAAAAAGCGATGACGCCAACTGGTAAAACGTGTTTTTTCGGGAGAGTGTGCCCGGCATCCTTTCGATTAATGTCATCCAGTGAAATGACGCTGCTACCCTTGCGTTTCCTGAAGTACGGTGGTTAGAGCGACAGCAGTGCCATGGGCTTTCTCGTAATTTCGAACGGCAGCTCTCCACCAACCCGCCCACTCTCATGATTGCTTGGAGGCCAGCACGGGGCTCGGGAATGCAGCGTGCAGCGCGGACGGGCATCCACCATGAGCAACTAGGAATGGTCGGCTGCAGTTCGGAGCATGTTTGTAGGACGCACGCAACGCTGCCAGCGTTTCTGGGCCGCCATCGAGACGATTCATTGCGGGACATGTTAACCTTGGGAAGACTCAAAAA
>JAYJMB010001016.1:0-17256 GCA_036873735.1 Pouteria campechiana | reverse complement strand
GATCGACCCTTGCATAAGCACACTAGACTATACATCGACCGTGCACTTGCGAGGTATTAAATTTGAACCATCAAGAATGTAGAAAAATGATGGAAAAAGAATGGTAGAAAGAAGGCTTGAAATGAAGCCAAAAAGAGGACGAGCAGGGGGCAGCCAGGTGGACACTGTGGTGCCCAAATTGATGCCACGATGTCAAATTGAAATAGGGGGCAGGGGCGGTGTCAACGAAATTGACGTCGCGGCATCAGTTGGCAGATAAAGTCAATTAACCAACTTTTTTCAACCCATTTTCCATTATGTTTTTCCTTTATCCATCACATTTTCTTCCTACCCATGCCCTAACCCCATTTAGGACTAAACCTTTACCACTTTGCAAAGATAAAAGATGATTTAGCTAGATGAACTTCCAAGCACGTACATGGAGATGGGTTTTGGCCATTTGAGTTGTGAAAAGAGAAGGAAATTCGATTTTTGTTGCATCCCATGATGGGTCTTGAGGGTTTGAGGCTGGAGGCAAGTTTTATGGTGAAAGCCACACATTTATGGCATGGTGAGTGGATTTTTCCTCATTTAAATTATGTTTTATTCGTAGCTAGGGTTTTATGCTATTCTTGAATAGTGGAATTGGGGAAAATGCATGGTATATAAGTAATTGCTATGAGGAAAATGATTAATGACTCATAATGTTGTTTTGAACTTAATTGGGTATGAGAAATCAGGGTAAATGATTAGTTGATAAATTGATATGTTTTGGCACTTTTTTGAGAATGAAAAATTTTAGTTTTGGATCTTAATTTAAGTGGAGGTTAGAAAGGATTTCTATGCATCAAGTGTTAAGCAACAAATTATTTGAAGTAAAGGCTTAAGTAATTCATTTTGTGAGTATTTACATGTTAATAATGTTATATGACAAGTATGTATGACTAAAAATGAAATTCCCTTGGAACTCTTTGTTGAATTGTTATAATTTAAACAATAAATATGAAATGGTTGATGAGTTGCCCATTTGAGTTACAGAATATATGTGAAGGGTTATCTTACAACCCAAGAATCCTAGTGAAGTAGGGGTGAGGGATTAGCTTTTTGGGGGTATAATTAAATTGTTCATGAAGTTGTTTAATGTTATGAATGTTGGAAATGAAAACAATACATAAATTGAATGTATGGAATTATTGTATCTATAGGATTATTAAACAAAACAAAAAGATGTGGAGCTTATGGAATTATAGAACTCAAAGATCTGTAAGCTGATTCATCAATAAGGTAAGTAGGCATTATTATTGCTAAATGCATAAATGGGGATATTATTTATCCCATTTGTTTGAATCTAGGCATGTATGCTTGCATGGGGATAGTGGATATCCTATGATGTTCTAAAGGTGGCTGTTTATTTGGGTTGGTAAATACATGAATGTTACAGATAGCAAGTATCCCTTGGTTTGAAATTGTAAGTGTTTTGCTTAGGCTATGAACTTGTCCTTGTTCGGGATCGAAAATATCCTATGCCCTTATGTTTCATGTCGTTTATTCATGTGTATGGATGTCTATGTGAGGGGGATGAAGAATATGCCAAGTTACGTGGATAAATGTTTTGATAAGGATAAAGACTATCCCAATTATACATGTGTAATAATGTGAATGGATATAATGTGAATGGACAAAATAGATGGGATAAGTGAAATCCCATGATTGTGTTGACCGATAGGATATTATATTATGCAAATAACTATTGGAATGGAATGTTATGTGTGGATTATTGGCTAATAAGGATAAGTATTTTCCCATGATTTGTCTTTTGTTATCTATGTGTGAATGTAAGAACTAATGGGGACATTGAGTGTCCAAGAATGTCATACGTGATCATTAAATGAATGCATATATTCATGGAATGGGAAGCATTCCAGGAATTATAATTTGTGCCCGAATGGTACAGTCATAAGATGTGGTGCCTATATGGCACAATTATGTTAATTGATATGTAGTGTATCATAAAGATATGACTATTGATATTATACATCTGGATGGCGTAGGCTCTTATATGGAGTTAGGAGGACTCGAGCCTCATGAGTATATCTTCATGGTGTGATCATTTTTCCTATTTTATTCTTGTTCTGGGTTAAAAGATGGTTATGATTGACTATTGTTTATTAATATGCCTACTTATTGAGTTGCCCAGAGTCACGCCTTCTTATTCTATGTTTTTTAGCTGACAAGTTTGGTAAAGAATCCCAATTGTGGGTTGGGACTGGTGAGCAAACTTGAAGACATTTTTGGATGATTTGATAAATTGGAATTGGAATCACTTAATGTAGGTATAATTATAGTTGATTCAAATGCTGTATATTGCATGAATGAATCCAAATGATGTAAATGAAATGTAATAGCATGTCATAATAACTATTTATGATATTATGGATGGAATGGTATAATTCTAGAGATAAATATAGACATCATGATTCAGTTCCAATCTTGGGCATTTAATTATGGGCGTGGTTGTGAGTTTTGTGGTTAATATTATTATTTTATGATTAGGACAATTTCAGTTTTATATGATTAATGTATGTCAGTTATAAATTCTCATATTTTAGGGTAGACTGCCAAATTTTTGGCAGGATATTTTCCTTAAAAATAGGGATATAAGATGGTAGCGTCTCGCATTGGCCCCGAGATGGCATGGTTAAAATGCCTAGGGTGGGAGTGCGGGCCGTTACATGAGAGTTGGGTCACATCAAACCTAGTTGTCCTTTATCATAGGGTGGTGGTGGAGGTGCAGATCCTTGGTTACCACAACAACATATCAGTGGGGTAGCTCAAATGAGAGGCAGAGGCAGAGGACCATACCAGGCACCAGGGCATTAGCATGGGGAACAGATACTTTTCGGGCACTAGGGTGCTAGTATGAGGGACAGAAGCCTCAGGTGGCTATAGTGATTTAGGCAGCCAATGTTTAGGAGGCTCAGGGAGTTGATGGTGTGGCAATATGTAATCTCTTTGTTTGTGATTATATGGCACAGGTTCTTTTATCCTGGTGCATCATGACATTTGTATCTATAGTATTTGTGGATAGAGCTCATCTACCTAAGCATCCCATGCATAACATTGTGAAAGTATCTACTCTTTTGAGAACACTTAGTATAACATCTAAGATATGTTGTAGTATCCCTATAGTAATTGAGAGTAGGCAGTTTTATGCTAATTTGATTGTGTTAGATATGGACGGATTGAATATTTTTTTGGGCATGAACTGGTTATCTAAGTATGAGGCTAGGGTGAATTGTAAGACCAAGCAGGTGACTTCGGAGACTCTAGATGAAGTTGAGATCATCCCAGGAGTTTACCTAAAGGTGAGGTACCCAAACTTATATTGGCAATGGGAGCCATGAGTTTAGTGCGAAAAGAGTGTGAGGCATATCTAATTTCTGTAGTATATGCTCATCCATAGCATAGGTCATTAGAAGATACACCTGTGGTGCAAGATTTTCTTGATGTATTTCTAGATGAACTGCCAGATCTACTCCCAAAAAGAGAGGTGGAGTTCGGTACTGCTCTCCATCCTGGAGCTCAGCCAATATCGAGAGGTAAATATCGAATGGCGCCAGTAAAGATGTCAGAGTTGAAAGTATAATTGCAAGAGTTGATGGCTAAGGGGTTCATCTGTCCTAGTGTGTCACCATAGGGGGCACCAATATGTTTGTAAAGAAGAAGGATGGGAGTTTAACACTGTGTATTAATTATAGAGAGCTTAATAAGGTAACCATTAAGAATATGTACCCGTTACCTCATATTAATTATTTGTTGTATCAGTTGCAAGGGGCGAGGACATTTTCCAAGATTGATTTGCAATCGAGGTACCATCAGATGAGAGTTAAAGTGGCAAAAGTGTCCAAGGCTACCTTGAAGACAAGATATGGGCATTATGAGTTCTTAGTGATGCCATTTGGCTTGACTAATTGTAACGCTCCACACCTCCATACTACGCATTTTAACCATGCCACCCCGGGGCCAATGCGGAACGCTACCATCTTATATTCCAGAGAAGATTCTGATCTAAACTTTATTAGAGTCTCCACTAAAATATAAGGCATTTGCACCTGATATACATGTGTAATAGCACAAACAATTAATAATTCTGCAATATAAAACATTAATTATATTTAAATATTAAACACCAAACCCATACTCATTGCTCCGCCCAAGATCGGAACTAGGTCATGATGGCAATCACACAACTACAATTACAGATATATCACTATGACATGCCCATGCTATACAATATACATCATTTTAATCTTATTACAGAAATTTAATTACACTTTTAATTTACAAAGATGTAATATGAAGGGATTCCAATCCCAATTTACCATTTCATAATTAAAATGTCTTCAAATTTGGATTAACAGCCCCAATCCGCGATTGAGATTCTTTACTTATCCTATCAGCTAAAAAAAATATTAAGAAGGGGTGAGTCCAGGCAACTCGGTAAGTAGGCATAAATAACAAAAAAATAATTAATCAACATAACATGTTCTAACCCAGAACATGCATAAACAACAGTATATTCCTATGTTCATTCATCTTCATAAATACAATACATTATCATCTAGTCCTGAGATGAACAACACAAAATAATCATATCATGAGGTATAAATTCTCATTCTCTTCATGCATACTCTATGCCTTTTAGGTGTATAATAACAAAAATTGGATATCATGCCATGCAAGCACTACATATCAACAGTATGTTCAACAAGCATAAAATACCAAATTGTGTCATTCAGGCACACTATACATAATTAAACTTTATCATAGAATGTTCATCATTCCATTAATACGCACATTATATAATATGATATGATACATATCATTTAGCATAACAACCTAGGATATTCTCTATCCCCAAAATACATTTACACATTCAAAAGAATTCTAGACTGGGATATTTATTATCCCCGCTACACAATACAATTACCTTAAAACATAATCATCCACTATTTCAATCTAGGCATACTCTTTAATTCTAGACTGGGATATTTATTATCCCTGCTGCACAATACAATTACCTTAAATCATAATCATCCACTATTTCAATCTAGGCATACTCTTTATCCCTCGCATTTAGGCATCCATATACAAAAATAATACCTTTATGCCTAGAATAAGGGATAACATCTATCCTTGACATTCAATAATTATAAAACATCATAAATCTCATTCTTTAGACAAGTAAAGGATTTCAATAATATTCAAAACAAAACATACATGCCCAAATTTTCAAACAACGAGATATTTTCTATCCCCATTCATGCATTCAACAAACTAAAAAGGTAACTTACTTACCTCCAGATTTACCAAATTCCATGACTCTATAAGCTCCATAGCTTCTTGTCCACATTCAATTTATCCTACACATAGAACATATGCCAAAACTCAATTTACACATGTATTCCAAATAAGATATGTAATTTGGCATGGGTTTCAACTACATAAACCCGTGCATGATTTCAAGACAATTAAACATCATGTTAACTTGTAAAAATCTATTTGCAAAGTTATCCAATTTAAGACTCCTCTAAAGCAATTTCAAGTGTGAATTTCTATTCTCAAGCATTCCTATTGCTGCCCATTCTTTTAACCATCATCTAAACATTCATTTAGTATATAAAACACCTTGCATTAGTGGTTTTTTAATGGCTAATTAGTGTGACATCAAAATCATTTAATCATATTTCACTTTTCATGTAGGCATTTCAACAGCATATAGGATTCATCTCTTAGATCATACATTTCAGCCACATATCATCATTTCCATGGATCATCCACATTATACAAACTATATTCAACATGTTTAATATGCAATTAACTTTAAAGCAATCTAATTAGGCATAATATTCATCGAAATCATCTTCAAACATCTCCTACACATTCAATCAGCTTTACATTGGAGCATTTCCAAAAACACATCATTTGCATTATAAATTTCAACAACTTACCTTGTATTTTATTCAATACCCATTACATACACTTCATTTCCACTAAAATTAACAAATAATTATCAAAAACAATTTCCAAAGTTCATTTTACAAGCTGCCCATTCACCTTCATTCTTGAACAAGCTTCGATTGACACATTTCATCAAACAACTTGCATGCATAATGTAAATACATAATTTTAGTAAAAATTAATCATTTCTTAGCATAATTAACATCCTACATTCATCATGAAACTATTAATTAAATATCATACCCATTCTCCATGTCATGTACAGTCCATACACACCCAAACCCTAGCTCATTCTCAACCATATTGCTGCCCCTTTTTGTGGGCAGCAATATATAGTTCCAATCATGCCCAAACCACATGAATCAAGCTTCCATTAATGATTAATCAATTTTTCCCATCAAAACCCCTAGCAAATCAAGCATTTCTAGCCCCACTTAACCCCCACAAACAGAATAATACGCTAGCAAAAGGATAGGACGAAATTGACTAGGGAAATTTGCATTACCTTCCTTTCCACATTGAAATCCAACTAGATTTGCAAGGATACAATGCAAACAGTAACAAAATGAGATTAACAGCTTGTTTCTTCCTTCTTGAACTTGTCCAGACTTGATGATTTAGGTAATTAAATGCATGGGGTTGAGATTAGGGTTCATTAGCATAATTTCTAACATAAATCATTGAAGAGAAATGGGTATGAGATGGGGGGGAAGAGGGCTGGTCATTGGGTGCAAGAGAGGGGGAAATGAATGGTATTTTGGGAAGATGGTAGAGCAACTTGAGGTTGCTCCGCAACAGTGCTCCAGTAGTGCATAAACGCGTCCATACACATGTATCATAAAAATTCATGTATTTATATCCCATACATGCATGTTTTGCATCACCATACCATCCTTCATAAGATTATAATTATGTATTAAATATTGTTGCCCAAAATTTAATTTTATCTTGAATAAAATTGTTTCAATTTAATTTATTACATAAAAATTTTATTTACCTTGAAGTCTAACCCACTCTGTAATTAAACCACAAATATTATGTAAAATCAATAAATAATTTGCAAATTCCACATCACACATATATGCTTATTTCAATGGGTCTTTTATACAAATTTTTAAATTTATTTGCATAAATAATTCATAATATTTAATTTTTATCAATTTAATCCCATTACATTTTGTCCTTAATTTTTCACCAAACACTACCTCAATAATTTAAGTATATATTTCTCATATGATATCTAAATGATATGATTTTTAAGTCATTATAAATATAACTTCAATCCCTAAAACTTTCATATTGACAACGTTTTCTAAATCATACCAAAAATATGTCAAATGATTAATTAAAGTGGCCTAATAATTCACATCATTACTTTTTAGCAGTTTAGAACAGTCTCACTGTTTTGATCATAATTTCTTCATCTGATATTGGAATTATGTGATATTTGATTTGTAAGAAATATGATTCAAGATCTACAACTTTTATGTTGAACACTTGTTCTAATTCATCCATTATCTATTTCATAAAAAATTAAACACAAATGACCCATTTTTCAAATTCAACATTTTCTTAAAATACACATACAATTTTGAGTTTTTCTCAATCTTTTCTTAAAATACACATACACAAAATGTAATAATTTTCTTACATAATTAAAGTGACATCATGTAATTATTAAAACATATACATATTAATTTTCATCTTAAATTATGCATCATATCAAAAAATTTTCTAAACTTCTCATGCATTTACTCATGCATTAAAATTATAATTTTTCTCTTTAATTAATCATAAAATACCCAACATTTGGGTTTATCAATTGCAATTTAATCATAACATGTTTTTCACACGTGCATATTAAATTCAGCATGCACCATTTTATCTTGAATTTCATAATTTCTCCTACTATAAATTAAAATTTCAATTTATTCACTCTATAAAATGCAAAATCATAACTTTTCAATAATAATCCACAATTTAACACCACTAGGTGTTACACTAATGCTCCTACAATTTTTATGGACTTGATGAACAAGGCGCTCAGGCCGCGTTTAGATCAATTTGTGGTTGTATTTATTGATGACATCCTGATGTACTCCAAGAGTATGGAGAAACATAAACATCATTTGAGAATGATATTGGAGAAGCTTAGAGATGAGAAACTGTATGTTAAACTCAAAAAGTCTGATTTCTAGGTGAACAGTGTGGCATTTTTAGGTCATGTGGTTTCAAGAGATGGTATTTCACTTGATCCTTACAAAATAGAGGCAGTGGTAAACTGGACAAGATCGACTATTGTGACAGAGGTGAGAAGTTTCTTGGGATTGGAAGGATATTACAGGAGGTTTGTGGAAGGGTTTTCCATGATTGTAGTGCCCATGAATAGATTGACCCTCAAGGAAAGTAAATTCAATTGGACTAATTAGTGTGAGGAAGCATTTCAGGAATTGAAGCAGTGTTCGGTGGAAGTGCTATTGTTGACAGTGCCATTAGGATAGGAAGGAATTGTGGTTTATAGTGAAGCATCAAAGAATGGACTTCGCTATTTGTTAATGCAAAATGAGAATGTGATATCATATGCTTTTAGACAGTTAATGCCGCATGAAGAGAACTACCTGACGCATGATTTGGAATTAGCGATAGTGATTTTTGTGTTGAAGATATGGAGGCATTACTTATAGGTGAAAAGTGTAATAGTTACACTGATCATAAAAGTCTGAAGTACATCTTTACATAGAAGGAATTGAATATGAGACATAGAAGATGGTTAGAGTTATTGAAGGACTATGATTTGGAGATTCATTATCATCCAAGGAAAGCCAATGTAGTGGGTGATGCTTTGAGCAGGAATTCAAGGAGTAGCATGGCATGTATGATTACTCGGAAGAAAGAGTTATTTGAGGAACTCCTCTGCATGGGTGTATGGAAGGGTTGGTTGCACAGGTGTGCTAATTGACTATATAGCCAACTTTGATAGATGAAATCAAGCTGCTCAGGAAGAAACTATAGATGAGAAGTTCTAAAAGATAAGAGAGAAAGCTCGAAATGGTGAGATATCGAACTTTTGATTAGGCTATTATAGTATTTTGAAAGCTCAAAGTTCTAGAGGCCGAGTGGTTTGTTACAACCCATCAAGATTCCTGAGTGGAAATGGAAGAACATTACAATGGATTTTATCATTGGGTTGCCACAGACTATAGCAAGATATAATAGTATTAGGTGATTATGGACAGCTTAACTAAAGTGGCCTTTTTTTGTAACTATAAAAATAACATTTTTAGGTGAGAAATATGCTTAGATTTATCATAAGGAAATAGTTAGGTTGCATGGTGCACCTAAGTCCATCATTACAGATCGAGGATCGATGTTCACCTCAAAGTTTTGGAAAGCCTTACATAAGACCATTGGAACTAGGTTGGATTTCAATGCTACATGTCATCCATAGATCGATGGATAGACAAAATGCGTGAATAGATAGTTAGAGGATATGCTGAGGGAATATGTGCTTTAATGGGGCAGAGTATGGATTGATAACTGGCATTGACAAAGTTTGCATATAATAACAATTATCATTTGAGCATTCAAATGGCTTCATTCGAGGCATTGTATGGCCGAAAGTGTAGATCACTATTACACTAGGATGATATGGGTGAGAGAGCATTAATTGGTCCACAGATGATTGTAGATACAATGGATAAGGTGTCGCATATCAGAGAGAAGATTCGGGTTGCTCAATCACGTCAGAAGAGTTATGCTGATATGTGGAGGTGTGATTTGGAGTTCCAAGTAGGGGACATGGTATTCTTGAAAGTATCCCCTATGAAAGGTGTAGTGTAGTTTGTCACTAGAGGTAAGCTCAGTCCAAGATATGTGGGGCCATATGAAATACTGGAGCGGATTGGAAAAGAGGCATATTGAGTGGCGTTACCACCATCTTTTAGTGAAGTGCATAATTTTTTTATGTATCTTCATTATGAAAGTATGAGTAGAATCCATCTCATGTGTTGAGACCAGAAGAGATCCAGATTGGGGAGAATTTGTAGTATATAGAACAATCAATCTAGACATTGGATAGTAAAGAAAAACAACTCATAAACAAAGTGATTCATCTTGTGAAGATTCAGTGGAGCAATCACATTGAGGATGAAGCAACTTGAGAACTTAAAGAGATAATGAAAGCCAAGTATCCTTGTCGAATGAGGCTTGAAGTTTCAAGGTTGAAATGTTGTAAGGAGGGTGGAATGTGACTTCCCAGAATTTTGAGGTAAGGACTAATCTTTTAAATAATTAATTTTGGGATTTATTATTGTTGGTCCAAAGGATATGATTTTGATGATTACCAAAACTTGTATTTAGACTTTGTTTAT
This sequence comes from Pouteria campechiana, assembly GCA_036873735.1. NCBI lineage: Eukaryota > Viridiplantae > Streptophyta > Magnoliopsida > Ericales > Sapotaceae > Pouteria > Pouteria campechiana. Next base: position 6,886 of record JAYJMB010001016.1, on the reverse strand, counting down.
GCTAATGATGCTTCCAATTTAGAAAGGTTGACATGTAGACAAATATGCTTGATATTTATACATTTGGTTCATTATTTATGCAAGCATATACACATGTTTGATATGAGTTTAAGAAAATAAATTGTCTTGATCCATAATGTGTTCAACCATGTTGATTGTCTCATTGTCTTAGATCATATGTAAATAAGTTTTATAAAGATACCTTGTATATGCATGAAGAATGAGAATATGATACATACTGCATATATGTTGATATATCACTCTATAATGGAAATATGTTTGAATGAGTTTATTCTCTAAAAAAACATGATTCATATTGCCCATGCATGTTTTACAACTTGTGCAAATCATATATGGATGAATGTATTTTGATTTATAATGAATGATATCAAAGTCTCAAAGTGGCAAAGTGCAAATAGTTAAGTGCAGGACTGCAACCACTTGGTGCGGTCGCCTATGGATATTGCCTGCCAATTTTGGACATTGAAGCCAAATCCAAAGTCATGTTTGAAGCAATAGAACATGCCACTTGCCAAGTTCCCTACCGCATGTGCCTATAACCGGACACATAGACACTTAGCCCAACTGCCTGTGGTACCACCTATGGATGGGCAACAAAGACAGTTCAAGAGTTTTACAGAAATCTAACTGCAACCACTTGGACATACCACCTGCCATATTACTTGGCATGCAGCTGAATGGCCCAACCACCTGCGGTATCGCTTGCTGATGTACAACGGTCAAAATTCTAAATGTTGCAAAGCCACGACTTATGCCCTACTTATTCCAATGGTCAAGATTTTTTGAGATCTATTTAAGGAGAAGCTTAGGCTTAAGAAGTGAGAAGAAGATGCAAGAGATTGAGCTTTAATCTTCATTAAACAACTTGCAGTCCTAAGACCCAAGAGCTTAAAAGTTTCACACTCACAAAAGAGCTCTCATTATCCAATCTTCATTCAAGGTCTACTTCTTCACAATATAAGGGAAGAGCTTCTGCATCAACAAGAGCACCATCTTAAGTCTTTCCCAACAATCAATAAGAAGCTTAAGGGTTCTAAGTACCAAAGATAAATCAAATACAAGAAATCCTTTTCAAGTTTCAAAGTGCATTCACTCCAACAAGCTATCAAGATCAAGAAGCATCAAAGTCATATCATTTCCTACTTCAAGGTGTATGAATCACTATAAAGCTTTCATAGTATATCTTTTTTATTATTGTGCCTTAATTGTGTGTACATCTTAACCTAGATAGAGGCATTTCTTTGTACATGTTGAATTGTAGAGTTCTTGGTTAGGTCATTAAAAAACCAAGGTTGGGGAGTTGTTGGTTAGCTCTTGAAAACAATCATTATATGAGTTGTTGGTAAGCTCATGAAAACCAATAGTGTGAGTTTCTAGTGAGCTGAGTAAAACTAGTGTATGGATTCTTTGTTAGCTCAGGAAACCAAGTGTGATTCCATAGGGTATAGTGGAACCCAAGGTTAATAAACCTTTGAGAGTGCAGTAGGTGCCAAGGGAAGGCTCGAACCACTATAATTTGTGCATGCAATTGTTTAACTTTTTAACTTTCCATTGTTATATTATTCATTTTATTTTTGATTAGCACACAAGCATAAAAAAGAGGGATTGATTACTCAGAGGTTAAGCAAATAATTCTAAACCCAATTCACCCCCCCTCTTGGGTACAACCACCTAACGACACTAACAATTGTGTACATGAGAAATTGAAATTTTGAGGGGATTTATTTACGCAATTAATGTACACATGTGTGGAAGATGTAATGTTATATTAATTTTGATATTCAAAGAGATTTAATTGATGGAATGATGGAGACTAAGGGTTGCACATACATGAGCTAGAAAATACACCCCTTGAGCACCAAACCATAAAAATCCTAAGTGCTCCATTACCTCCCACTCCCCCTTTCATGCTCCATCTTGTGACCGATTTCAAGCTACTCCCTTCCCCCGGACATGTATTCATCCCACATCCCGAGTGCCCCAAAATCATACCAATTAGGATGTGCAAGTGGAAGAAGAGGAAGATATTTTCTCTCATTTTGCTACTATATATGGTGGATACTTGAAGATTCAAGTGGATTTTCGTTCTAGAGTAGAATCAACACGAAATATTGGTTGTAAGATTCTTTCCCCAAATCAATTTTGAATTTTCTATTTAGGATTGGGTTTGTGCATTCATCGACAACAAATTGGGGGATTTTTGCATGATTTGATTAGAGATTTCATTAGGGAAATGATTAGGGTGATTATTGTAGCATTTTGGAGTGATTACATGGGGGGGAAATTTTGCATATGGACAACAACATTCTTCAAGTTTGGAACGGGTTTTGGACATAAATGGTGGTTTGACAGTATATGAGATAAATTAGGGTTAAATTGAATTGTTTATGATGTTATTGTAATGTTAATTGCATTAACTATTGGATGAAAGTGGCCAGGAATGCATGAACTCAATGTATGTTGCTGAAATTAGAGTTAAATCCATGAAGATGTATGTTTGATGAAATGTTTCAATGAGAACCAATGTAGAATTGAAGGATGTGATTGAAACCCCTAATTGGTCATTCGTTAAGCATCAAAACAATGTATGGAATGCAATAAATTTTTGACTAAGAAGTAGTTAAAAATTGAGCTACAATAGGGATACATTGAAATGTAAATTGCATACTTGAAATGTATTAGGGAATCTCTCAAAAGTGGACTGCAAAATGGATAGATTGTGATTTAACTTGTAATGATGCAAGAAATAGGAGAGAAAATAGATGAGTTTATGCACTTAAAATCATGGCAAATCTTAGGTGAAAATGATGCCAAAAGACCCTCCATTTGGTGGCTTAAAAAGGGGTTGCAAATTTAAAATTTTTTTAGGAGAGAAAATAGATAAGTTTATGCACTTGAAATCATGGCAAATCTCAAGTGAAAATGATGCCAAAAGACCCTCCATTTGGTGGCTTAAAAGGGGGTTCCAAATTTAAAATTTTGTGATCATTATAAATCAAGTTAATATTGACTTGATTAAGGCAACCTTTGTATGATATTATCCACCTTATTTCAAGCTAAATAGTGGATTTAAAGTTTGGGAATGCATGAGTTGAACTATGACATTTTTCAATGCAAATGGGATTCGTTACCACTAAAAATTTCCACCAGTAGGGGCTGCTTTTGTGTTTATTAAATTTACCAACTATCAAATTGATTCAAGTAATGTTTGAAGATGATTATTAAACTTTAAGTAAGGTATTTAAGTGAAAAAACCACTAGAAGTGTGATTTGGGTGAAAACTCCCAAAATTGAGTCATTTGAACCTGTAACTTGAAAGAAGTGATAATTCTTGCTAGAACAAGTGCAAGGGATGTGTAATTGAGCAATGAGATGAGAATAAACCCTAATGAGGATTAGTTTGGTTTCACCTATTTTGTGAATTGAATAGAATTTCCCATTTGAAGCATATGTAAATTGAATGTTAGTGCATGTTATATGTGTAGGGCCAATTGAGCATTGATTGAGAGCTAAATTATGAAACGTAGGGATTCATTTAATTATTCTTCCTTGAGGTAAGTAGGTTCATTTCTGAATACATGCATGCAAGAATCAAGACTTGACATATGGGCACCGTGATTTGAACTATTTTCATTCCCTTACATTGTGATTTTGAGATCTCAGTTGTTTACTTTATGATTTGGTTTTAGCCACACATTTATAATATCATGATTTGAGTTGTCATATAACTGGAATACATTTGGAAATGTCATTGCGTGAGTCATGGGTGTTGCCATTGCATGTGATTATATACATTTATATGATATGTGCTGGGTCCCATAGGATAGCTTAACCCAAGAGGGGAGGGATAAATTGTGTTTATACAAACTTTTTGCTTAACCCCTGTTAGATTAATTTTTCTCTTTTCACGCTTGTGTGTAATGCAATATGAAATAAATAATAAAGCAATAAAGTGCAAGGAAAGTAAAGCAATCACAAATACCACACATAAATAACAATATTTTTATAATGGTTCAGGAAACCTCCTTACTCCACTCTTCAATGAGCAAACTCTCCTTGTGCCTTGGGTTCTCCTATCTCATATAATGGAAAATAATAGTGCACCCAACACTCTTCTAAATTTTATCTTTAGGGAGCATAAACCAGTGCACATAGCACTCTTCTAAATTTCAGCTCTAGGGGGCATAAACTAGTGCACCTAGTACTCTTCTAGATCTGCTCTAGGGGCGTAAACTAGTGCATCTAACTTTCATCTAGATTTCAGCTCTAGGGAGCATAAACTAGTGCACTTAGCACTCTTTTAGATTTGCTCTAGGAGGTGTAATAATGTACCTCTTATCTACACTCCAAGAGACAGTCATAGCTCTTCTTAAGCCTGGTCAACACTTACTAGCTCAAGGCAATTACAAAGATATAAGGATATGAAAGTTAAGCACAATTTACAAATATCTTGTAACACCTAGGGTGCTAATTTTTTAGAATGATGTGTTGAAATTGTGGAAAATTTTGGTTGCTCCATCACGTAGGAGAATAAATTATGAAATTATGAATAAAGTTATTAATTAATGAGGTATTTGAACATGATCTAGACTTATATTAGGGAAATTTTTGTGTATTTTTATGATACATAAAAAGAGGACTAAATATGTCTTTTAATATTAGAATTATATGAAAAATATTCTGGTTTAAATATATAAGAAAAATTGAGAAAAATAGGATGAAAAAGTGGAGAAATAAATCATGAAATAGGGGGCAGCAAATTCAGTGCTGCAGTGCCACTTCGAATGTAGGTGATGGATGACGTTTCCATTTCGAGGTCATGCCGCCAAATCATAGGATAAAATTTGGGTTTTCTGTTTTCTTGGCTATTCCTTTTCATTTTTGTCTGGTTCTATTTCCCTTCTTCCTCCACACTCTAACCTTGAAACTCACATTGTGAAACCTTCATTTCTTGCTATTTATGATACGAAATCCTAATGCCAAGAGGTATAATCCTTGGATTTTGTATCTAAACCCCAATTCCATTCATTTAAATAAGGGAAGGAAGGATCAAATATGCTTTGTTGCCATCCATGGAGTTTGTGAGGTGCCTTGGTGTAATGCCTCTCCTCCCTTGAGGGCTACTAGTGGTAAATTCAGTGGAAATTTTGGCAGAGTCTCCCCTGATTTACCATCGTTATCCTGTATACAACATGCTAAATTATAATAATTATATAACAAATATCCTCAAATATGCAAATATAATATGGCCACCTCCAGGCCTTACAATTTTCTACACAAATTATATAACTGCCGCCTCTAAAACACACATCACCACATCACCCACAGACCAAGATCGTGGTACATTGCACCCTAGCTATCAAATTATATATACCCCCGCCATAAAATGACATGCTGTAAAACTAAGTAATTATACATGTGTAATATACATCGAAAATCCATCCAATAATATACATCATCATACATCATGAAAAAAAAGTAAAGCCTCTACTGGTGTCATGACCTAGCCTAGTCACGAGTAGGCAAGCAAAAAAATATGAATATAAATAATATAATAAACAATGCCAAATAGGGTAGTAAACAATGATGCAAACAGGCAAAACGTGTCATGCTATATGCAGGATGTTATAGTCAGTCAGTGACTAGGTTTGTTAAGATTTTAATGTCAACATCTCATTAATTATTTCATACACAAACTCATAATGATATCGCATACATAGTTAATCAGTCAAAACTAGCTTAAATACCGATACATCATACTGCCCCTTTTGTATCTGCCAATCCATGATTACCTCCTATACTCGTATACTGCCCCACCATCATCCACACACTCCTCCCTGAGAGGCACACAAACTAGAACACTACCTTTTCACTCTTCAACCTATCAGGTCCATCCTGGCACTCCCGGCTAGAAGCCTGCCAGGCCCACATAGCCATATTACTGTATCCAATGGCACCCCGCCCTCATAACCTCACAAGAGTACTAGTTCTCCATAAACACACCTACACAAGCTACTCAGGCCAATCATAGCAATTAGGCCATCCAGGCCAATAGCAATGTCGGCTGCCCACACAATCGCCCACTGGCCAACCAGGCCACTCCTCACCACATGGCGGACACAGGTTGGCCCCATGGTCATTATACAAAATATAAATTAGCCACACTAGGCTCTACGCCAATCAGGCACCAAAACTAAATTTTACCAACACTCTCGGGGTAGAATACATGTACATAATTTCTAAAATAAAATTTTTATTTACTAGTTTATAATATCTAATTGATATAAAAATCTTTTTTTGTTTTTAAATAATATGAAAAATGTTCAATCCAATTTTTAGATCAAAATAATGTAAATTGATCAATTTAAAATTAAAATATGAAAATATGAAGAAAAAATGTTAAACAAAATTATAAATATATTTTTCCCCTCAAAAGTTTTATGTCAATTCCACATAATATAGTAGAATTTATAGAAAAATTTTAATTTAAATTAATTCATAATGAGAAGATTAAAAATAAAACAAAATTTCAAAAGGGTGGGACGTTATCAGCATCTTATTTTCAGGGTATTTAATTTCATATTTTTTTGAGGGGTCAAACAATATAATTTGTTCATAAAATTTGATATGATAGTATTCAGTTATATATATTATAAGCCCATATTTTTATTTTGGCAACATAACATCAGAAAATTAGTTTTGAATCAACCTCAAAAGGGGTACTTGGTAAGGTGTTCTGTCAGTGCACTATTCATCCTAATTCCATTTCAATACAATTTAATTCATGCAAATATATGATGAGAATGCAAAATGTCATATTTTATTCTCCTAATACTTCATCTTTTGCACCTATTTGATTCCTAAA
>JAYJMB010001015.1:0-17256 GCA_036873735.1 Pouteria campechiana | reverse complement strand
AAGGACTATGAAAGAATATGATGAGCAGTTCAGATCGTTAGCAAGGTTTGTGCCATGGCCACAGATAGATTCTTTGGCAAAAGGACTATGAAAGAATATGATGAGCAGTTCAGATCGTTAGCAAGGTTTGTGCCATGGCCACAGATAGATTCTTTGGCAAAAGGACTATGAAAGAATATGATGAGCAGTTCAGATCGTTAGCAAGGTTTGTGCCATGGCCACAGATAGATTCTTTGGAAACAGCCCAAAATTTTCAAGAAGGCTTGAGATTGACAATCCAAAGAGATGTAGCTCTATTGATGCTAACCAAATATGAAGATATTTTAGAGCATGCCCGTATAGTGGAAAGAGAGGAACAAAAACAAACTAAACTATGAGAAAGGAAGCATGCCAGAGATAGTGATCCAAGATGCAGAAAGAAGTTCCAAACTTAGTAGGGGAGTAATGAACCTTATAAGAAGGTTTGCTTCAATTAGTCTAGACATTTGAGGTTTGAATGTCCACTTTTGCCTAGAAGGATGAGAGGATGGCAGACCAGATCAGCCCTAAGACAAATGAGAGAAATAAATCAAACATCTTAGTAGACACGAGAATCAAGATAGAAGAGGCCAGTTACTTGTTTCTTATGTGGTGAGACAGGTCACTTTAAGCAAGATTGTCCATCCTTACAAGGGAGGAGTGAAAGTGTAGTCTCTTTACCACCACCACAACCTGCACATGGTGGATTTCAGATGAGGTAGAGACTGTGGACCTAATGTGGCACTAGGATGCCAGCAGGGATAATAGAGGCCTCAAATGACTATAGTAATCTAGGTGACTAATGCCTAGGAAGCTCAAGGAATGGACCATGTGGTCATGAGTAATCATTTTGTTTGTGATTGTATGGCATATGTCTTATTTGACTTGGGTGCATCTAAATCTTTCATGTCCATTGCATTTGTAGGTAGAGTGGGATTATCTAATTATCTTATATGTCACTTGGTGGAAGTGTCTACTCCGTTAACGGCTGTCAGTAAAGCATCTGAGGCATATTATGATATTCCTATTGTGATTAAAAGTAGATAGTTTTATGCTAACTTAATTATGTTAAATATGGAAGGTCTAGATATTATATTGGGCATGGATTGGCTAACTAAGTATGAAGCTAAGATTGATTGTAAAACTAAATAGGTAGTTATAAAAGCTTCTGATGAAGTGGAAATAATCTTAGAAGTTCACCTAAAGGTGAAATGCCTAGACTTGTATCAGCTATGAAAGCCCTTAGCCTAGTACGAGAGGGGCATGAGGCCTATTTGGTGTCAACTATAGATGCCCATTCTAAGCATCAAACATTAGAAGATAACCTTGCAGTACAAGACTTGCTAGATGTGTTCCTAGGTGAATTGTCCAGTTTGCCCCCAGAATGGGCAGTGGAGTTTTCTATTGATCTCTAATCGGGAGCAGAACCAATATCTAAAGCTCCATATAGAATGGCATCGGTAGAGCTAACAGAATTTAAATTGCTAGTGGAGGAATTGATGGATAGAGGATTCATACATCCTAGTGTGTCACTATGGGGTTCGCTAGTATTCTTTGTAAAGAAGAAAGATAGGAGCCTGCGATTATGCATTGATTATAAAGAATTGAATAAGATGACTATCAAAAATAAGTATCCATTGCCCCGTATTAATGATCTGTTGGATTAAGTGCAAGGAGCTACAATTTTTCAAAAAATTGATTTATAGTTAGAATACCATCAGATGAGAGTTAAACTAGCCAATATGCTTAAGACTGCCTTTAGAGCTCGATATGGGTAATACAAGTTTCTAGTAATGCCATTTGGGTTAACAAATGCTCCTGCCATCTTCATGAACCTGGTGAATAGATGTTTAAACCTTATTTGGATCACTTTGTGATTGTGTTTATTGATGATATTTTGATATAATCCAAAAGTACAAAGGAGCATGAGTCTCATTTGAAAATGGTACTATATAGTTTGAGAAATTAGAAATTGTATGCTAAATTAAAGAAATGGGATTTTTGGATGAACAATGTCACTTTCTTTGGGCATGTAGTCTCCGATGATGGTATATTAATGGACCCCCATAAGATAGATGCCGTGGTAAATTGATCTAGACCAACTATAGTGACGTAAGTCAAGAGTTATCTCGAGTTAGCTAGGTATTATACGAGATTCATTGAATGATTCTCCATGATTGCTATGCCTTTGAGCTAGTTCACTAGAAAAGAAGTTTCATTTGAATGGAATGAATCGTGTGAGGAAGCCTTTCAGGAGTTGAAAAGACAATTAGTGGAAGCACCAATTCTTACTGTAGCATCTGGAAGGGCAAATTTGTGATCTACAGTGATGCATCTAAGAAAAGATTGGGCTATGTATTGATGTAGAATGGAAATGTAATTGCTTATACATCTCGATAGTTGAGGCCTCAGGAGCATAATTATCTAGTAGTAGTCTTTGCCTTGAAAAATCTGAAGACGTTATCTCTATGGGGAGAAGTGCGATGTGTATACTGATCATAAAAGTTTAAAGTATGTCTTTACCCAGAAAGACCTAAACATGAGGTAAAAATAGTGGTTGGAATTACTGGAAGATTATAACTTGACTATTCATTATTATCCAGGAAAGGCTAATGTAGTGGCTGACACTCTGAGTATAAAATATGAGAGTAGTATGGCATGCATGCTTACTCAAAAGAAAGAGCTATTTGAAGAACTGAGACACTTAGACTTGCATGTAGGGATAAAAGGAATAGTAGCTCAAATGTGTCAATTAAGTATTCATCCAACCTTGCTAGATGAAATTAGGGTAGCTCAAGAAGACAGTATAGAAGAAGAATTCCAAAAATTAAAGTATAAAGCCTAGAGGAATGAACTGCCTAATTTTCTATTGAGTATAGATGGTATTGTAAGATATTGAAATTGGATAATGCATACTAAGGGAACTACTATGATATAGAAAGTATTAGAGGAAGCACATTATTCACCTTATACCATTCATCCTGGCAGTACCAAGCTGTTTCATGACTTGAAATCTTAGTATTAGTGGATTGACATGAAAAGTGACATAGCCAAATATGTGTCTAAGTGTTTGATATGTCAAAAAGTGAAAGCTGAGCACCAATGACCTGGTGGTTTATTGCAACCTATTGAAATTCCTAAATGGAAGTGGACATATATTACTATGGATTTCATCATAGGCTTGTCAAAAACTACAATAGGATTTGATAGTATTTTGGTGATTATAGATAGACTAACAAAGGTAGCCCATTTTATTCCCATTTAAACTACCTTTACTACTAAAAGGTATACATGGATTTATCAGAAGGAAATCATGAGATTACATGGTGTGCCCAAATTTTTTATTTCAGATCGGGGATCAGTGTTTACTTCTAAATTTTGAAAAGCATTGTGTAAGGTAATGGGGACTTATCACCCTCAGATCGATGGACAGACTGAAAGGGTGAATTAGGAGTTGGAAGACATGCTTAGGGAATGTGTTCCCAAGTGGGGCAAGGCTTGGAGCCAGTATTTAACTCTGATTGGATTTGCTTATAATAACAGTTATCATTCTAGCATTCAGATGGCTCCTTTCAAAGCACTCTATGGGCATAAGTGCAAATCTCCATTATATTGGATAGAGGTAGACCAGCATGCCTTAATGGGGCTGCAGATGATTATAAATACCGTAGAGAAGGTGTCCCAAATAAAAGAAAAGATTTGAATTGCTCAATCATGCCAGAAGAGTTATGTTGATATACGAAGGTGTGACTTGGAATTTCAAGTGGGGGACAAGGTTTTCTTAAAAGTGTCTCTAATGAAGGGTGTGGTACGATTTGGCCCAAAAGGGAAATTAAGCCTAAGATATATCGGTCCTTATGAAATTCTGGAGCGGATTGGCAAGGTAGCATATCGTATCGCATTGCCACCTTCATTGAGTGGAATTTATGATGTATTTCATGAGTCATCTTTAAGGAAATATAAGCCAGATCTTTCTCATATATTACCACCAGAAGAACTTCGAGTGAGTGAAAACTTACAATGTACCAAAAAATCGCTTTGTATATTGGATAACAAGGAAAAACAATGTAACACCTAGGGTGTTAAGTTTGGTAAATGATGTACTTGATTAATGGAGAAATGTGATTTTTTAATGAAATGATTCAAGTATGCATGAACTACATCAGAGTTTCATGAAATTGTGTCAACTAAAATCATAGGTGCATGATTATGTGACATGTTTTCAAGTTAATTGAGGTAAATTTTTATGCAATTACATTATTTTGATGTGGAATAAATGATGGAAAAAGAAATGGAATAAAATGAAAAAATATGGAGAAAAAATCAATAAATACATCAGGCTAGCGAAACTGCCATTGGCGGCACCAAAATGGGTGCCGCGGCATCGGTCAATTGCAGAGGTAGGGCCAACGCTAGCAGGGTTGGGGCCTTGGTGCTAGTCGATGATAAAGGTGAGCCAGCTAACGTTTTTGGCAATTTTCCATTCTGTTAATTCCCTAGCTGTTCTATTCTTTCTCCCTCTTTTGCCATAGCCCCATTATACTTATTTTCTAGCCATTTTAGTTAGAAAATCATCTTACTAGGTATTTAATATGGTGATCTTTTGTTTAAACCCAATTTTAGAAAATGGAAGAAAAAGGAAGAAGAATCCGATTTCCACCAAATGAAAGGAGCTGCGAGGAGCGTGGAGCTTGGTCCTTCGTTTGGGGAGTATGACCACGCTTGAAAGCGAAGGTAAGCTCAATTTTCCAATCGAATTCCACATTTCCAATTTCTAGGGTTTGGGACCCAACTTGTAAATAGTGGGTTTTGGGGATTAAATTGAGGTATATGGTTATAAATTCATGGGGGAACGGTTTAATAGAGTGACTATAGTAATTGGCATGAGAAATTTATGATTTATGCAAAGCTAGGGTTTGGGAATAGTAGAATTTGGGGGTTTTATGATTTATGTTATATTAATAATGGGGTAAATGATTAATTGCATGATTATAATATTTTAGAACTTATATGGGATGATTTGGACCGGTGAAACTGAATTTTTTATTATACTCTGATTAGGGGTTAAAGAGGGTTTTTGTATATGGGCTACGTAAGCCATGAAATAATTAAATTCAAAGCTAAATTGAGGTGCCTGTAAGTTGTTTAAATGTTAATCATATAGATACTTGATAAATATGTAAAGCAAGAAGTTTTCGTATGATAATTGTGGAGAAACCCTAATTTAACTAATGCTTGTCACATGTTTGGTAATTATAGCCAGAGATTGGCTATGAAGGAGGTATTAATATGATGTATTGAATACATGATTACACATGATTGAAGAGTAATCTATTGGCTTGATATAAATGAATTAGCCAAATTGTCTTGTAGATGGATGGGATTGTTGCTTTATACAAGATGATCAGGGAAGAATGAAAAGGCATGAAGCTAAAGGCCTAAGGTAAATAGGCACCCTTTGTTTTATTTAAATGAATGGATGGGTGGATGGGGATAGTGGGTATCCCATGTTTGTTCTGAGCATGTGTGTTTTGGATAAGGAATTGTAGATATCCCGTGATATTTTAAGAATGAGGTTCATGATGTGTTCTAATTACGGAATATTGGGGATAAGAAACATTCACTAATTGTTTTGATATGCAATTGTTAAGCATAAGTAGACTGATAGGGAATAAAGTGTATTCCCTAGTTATGATAGACATATAATTATTAGGATAAGAAACTATCCCGTGTTTTACGAATATTAGTTTTATTCTTGTGTGTGGATGTCTAAATGAAAGGGATAAGAATTATCCTGATACGGTGTATAAATTTATAAGTATGAAAGCATATGAATGCTTGGTTGTATGGGAATAGTAGAAATTCACTTGTGTTATATCTATTGTTATATGTAATATGATATGGATGTAGAGTAATGGAATGGGAAACATTCCCTGTTGGCATAGACATATTGTGAGATGCCATGATGGCATCATTATGGTAAATTGATTTGTATTATGCCCATATGGCATAATTTAATGTGTGGTGCCCACATGACACTGTTATGAGGTTATGCATGTATGGCATAGTTTTGGTGTGTGGTGTCTTCATGGCACCTAGTCTAGTATGATGAGCCTAGAGTGGCTGATAGGTGAGGTAATATGAGATGCTTGGTGGGCACGCTCATGGTTATGATTGTATATACTAGAAGGGTGTAAAACATTATAATGTATTGAGGAGGACTTGAGCCTCCTGGATATATATTCATGCTACGAAAGTTTGTATTGATGTTCTTGATGAGAACATGTTATAATGGTTGATTATTGTTTTATATTTCTACCTACTTACTGAGCTGCCCAAACTCATGCCTTCTTATTCTGTGTTTTTAGCTGATAGGTAAAGAATTTCAATTGTGGGTTGAAATTGAGAGTAGGAGTTGAAGATATACTAATGTGGTACGATGTACTAGGATTGTAATCCCATAATCTATTTTTATGATTGTAATTAATAGTTTAATGTGATGTATAATGTGTAGTATAATGATAAGCATTGGGCATGTCATATTCATTTAAGTATGTTATTGTTAATGGATTTGTAGTAGTTTAGGGAAATACATTGCCAAAGTAATACAGTTCCGATCTTGGACGAAGCTGTGAGTATGGGTGTGAGGGTTTTAGATATAAATGTTGTCTTACAACTATGGAAATGTAAATTGTATTTGATTCCATACATGTATATCAAGTACAAATGCTTATATTTCAGGGCAAACTTTGCCAGATTTTAGGTAGGTTATTTCCCTTAAAAATAGGAAAATTGTAAGGTCATGAGAAGATTTCCCTTAAGAAGAAAGGGAATAGTAGTGTCCCGCATCAGTCCTACGGTGGCTTGGTCAAAATGCATAGGATGGGATTGTGGGGAATTACAAATAACTAAGAAATAAAGTGATTCGCCTTGTAAAAGTTCAGTGGAGCCATAGTACGAAAGAAGATGCGACTTTGGAACTTGAAGAGATAATGCAATCTGAATACCTTTATCTATACATCTAAGTTTTGAGGTTGAAGCTTTTTATAAAGGGAGGGGAATGTAACACCCTGAACTTTTGAGGTAAGAGTAAAGTGTTTCTTTAGATTGCACATGATGGGTGCATATGTATGCATTAGATTTTGAAGAAATTATAAAGATAAGTGAGTGAAATAATGAAAAGTAGAACTAATAATATGTGTATTATGGTTTATTGGATAGAATTATGTTGATAAAGGTTCAAAAAATGGAGCAAATTGGGTTGCATGTGCACATGTTACTGGGCATCACCGGAGCATTATAGGTGGAGCAAGATAAAATGCTCCACCAACCATTTCCAGCCCCAAGGAACCATTCCTAGCCCTCTTCACACCCTAGCCTCTTCACAAATTCTATTTTGTAGTAGATTTCAATGGTATTTGAGAGGAAATTATTGGTGAATCAATCTACGACTATTCAGAATAGCTAAAACACTAAATTTGGTAGATTCAAGCCATGGAAATAGAGGGAAAATTTAGAGAAAGTGAACCCAAGTGGGTTTGGCTACAATTGACGAAAGATATTAATAGGTGAATGACTTCTTTCATGTCTATGTAAATTCTAGTATGTTAATTTGGTAAATTATGGGTTATGAAGCATGATATGTAAAGAAGTAGGGTTTTTGTTGGGTTGGAAATTGGGGAAAATGGAAATTAAAGTATCAAGTGAGTAATATAAATGCTAATTGGGGTATAACGCATGCTAGAACATGTTTGGTCGTCATTTGGGAAGGAAACCCCAAACTGCCTGTGGCTAGAAATTGGAGATCTGAAGGTTTCATATCAAATATTTGATGAAATGGCGCTAAAAATGTTATAACAAGACTAATCTTTGTTATTGAAAACTTAACTACCCCTTTATCAAAATTTAACTTTGGTAAGTGGATAAATCCTAGAAAGGACTATGTGGTGAACTTGAGCTAGGGTTCAAGTGAATGATCTTATATGAGTTTTCATTGTGTGTAGATATTAATGGGATGAGTATTATGCATATAGGATTGTAGACAGTTGAATTGTGTTGGTCCCATATATGATGAATAATAGCTCAAGAGGGGAGGGGTGAATTGAGCATATAAAAATTATGGCCAAATAAAATTTGATAGGCTAAAAGGAAGTAATGATGCAGTGTATATGTAATTTGCACACTTAATTATATGACTGCTTCACTTCCAAGTTCAACTTCTCTTAGCTACTCCTTTGACAAAAAACTTACAGTATGTGTGTAATGATGTGAATGATAACATTATGCTTAATGAAGTAATGAAGAGTATAAAACAAATACATATGCAACTAATGAAAATAGTGGAGTGTATGAAGTATAACGTAAGTAGGCAAACACACACTTAGACAACATAATTTTATAGTGGTTTAGGAACCCCGTCCCTATGTCCACTATTCCAAGAGCACTAACTCATTGTACCTTGGGTTCCACTATACCTTGTACAATGGAAATACACTAGTGTCCCTGATACTCTTCTAAATTCTAGCTCTAGGGGGCGTGAACAAGTGTTCTTGACACTTCTTCTGGATTCCAACTCCAGAGGGCTTAAGCAAGTATCACCGATACTCTTCTGGTTTTACGAGTTACCAGGAAACTCACTAGTTTCAAAGATCACTAGGAAACTTGATAGTTTTCCCAAGCTCACTACCAACTCATTACAACATGGTTTTCACGAGCTCATCACTAACTCACATAACTGTTTTGACAACACTCTTTTTGTACATTATAATGCCTCTTTTCTTAGGCTGATTTGTATAAAGATTAAGCTCATGAATAAAGCAATATCTCGTTGAAGCTCATTAGATATCAATGCTCCATATATATGATTATGATCATGATAAAAAGTTTAAGCTCATTATCTATCAGCATCATGGAGATTGATTATCTAGGAGGAAGCAAAATTTGATTGAGAGAGATGTAACTTGTTTTAGCTCTGTTCTAATTTTTCTCTGAGCTTCCTCAACCTCCTTTGTTGTTGTTACACCACCTTTATATTGCTTCAGAAAATTCTGCCCATTGGAGGTACTTGACTTTCTAATAATGTTGAAGACCATTCTGATTTCTCCCTTTGGAAAGCTATCTTTTTGAGAAACTCACTTATAGCTAGAAAGCCTGCAGCGTCGACTTTGAAGAAGGTGGCTTTTCATTTTTAGCAAATGCTGAATGAAGACTTTCTTGATTGAATGACTCATTTATTATTATAGAAAGATGCTCATTGATTCTAAAAGGATACAGGTACAGAAAGTTCTAATCTTTAATAGAATGTGTACTACATTCTTTTGAGTAGCAAACAATTCTTCTTGACAAACAAGGTTTCTTCCTTAACAGAGAAAACATACTTTGTCTATTGAGATCAGCAGATGAATTTGCAGCTTATAGACAAATTCTTCCAAATGGTTCATTTGTTGGCTTGTCTATCATAAGTGATAGATGAAGTTGTGGTGTGTAGATGAATTCTTCTTTTAGTCGCTCAAACAATGGTTGTCAGTTAAGTAACAGATGATTCATTGAGGCATGAATGACTTGCTTCTTTAAAGGTTATCTGATGGCTTTGTTTGTAACTTATTGACAGACAACTCTTTGTGTATGAAGGTGACAGACAAAGCTTTCTTCTTTAGTTGCTGTGCCATTTCTTCTTTGCCTTCTATAATTTTAATAGAGGTTATACACAGGTTCCTTGGTCTCTTTAGTTTTCAGATGAGTCTTCATTTTGGTTTTTTTATTTATCTATTTTGAGTTCCATTTTGTTTTTGCTTATGCAAACTAAAATAATCTTAGTGTTGCAGATAAGTATTGATTATAAACAATTTTTTTATCTTGTCCATGGAACGATTTGTATGAATCTTCTTAAGGTAGGTGCTGTTTGACCCTGTCATCATCTGTAGATAAATTGCTTGATCACTTATAAAGGCTTTGAATTCCATGACTTCAATTTTACTTGATAGCTTCTTTTCAAAGTTTCAGTGTCATTCTTTTTTATTATTCTTATCTTCTTTTGGTCAATGAGTTAAACTTACTGATGCATTCGCTGTGTGCGCTGTCTATGATATTCAAATTATTTCCTGGTATGTATAGATCTATTTCTACAATACTTGGGAACATGATTGTTAGTACTACACATTTTCTCTCATACGTTGTTGTGCATCATCAAAACTTGACTGATTGCCATAGGCACTGTTTGGTTCAACTTTCTCCCCCTTTTTGATGATGACAAAATATTTGAGTGAAATACCTTTTAGAGAGTAAAGATATTTATAGATGAAATTTACACATATATAAATGTATATGTATATATAAAGGTATTATAGCTCCCCCTAAATTAGTGCATAGTTTGCTTGTTCAATTTCTCCTAGCATAGCTTAGTATTTTTGTGACTCAACTCCCCCTCAGTGGATACCATGAATGTATTTCATATATCTGCATATTTTATATATCTCTCCCCCTATTGTCATAATCAAAATGGTAAATAACTTATTAAGAAATGTCATTTAAGCAATATGAAAAGACTATAAATTGAGAATTAAGAATGTAAATTTTATTAATATGCATTATAAATGTACAACCTGAAAATGCACATATATCAAAATACAGTAGTCAGTATCTGCTAGATATGGATAAGGAAGAGGTTTTCCTTTAGCATTGTCTTTAGCATTGGCTGCCATCCCTCTTTTGTATAGGATCATCAACCTTTGAGGGTTTACAAATGGATTTCTAGGTTTTGGTTATTGGAATTTTGAATCTTGAAGAAGAAGGAGGATTTGATAAAATGAGATGAGGAGGTGAAATTCTAGATTTTGGGGAAACAATTTCTTCTGGTTTAATTACTTTAGTTTTTCAAAATATTCTGGATTATTAAACTCAGGGAATGGTGGTGGTAACTTAGCAAAATATGCATTGATCTGCATAAATCTATGCTATCTGTATACATAATATGGGAGATAAAATAGATTAGGATCTGATGCATTGAGAATAACACAAGGTGATATTCTTGAAATTGTTTTAACATGTAAGGGCTTGTTTGTTAGAGGAGTTGGAGTAATTGAAGATGATGAGAATGGTCCCTGAAAATTTAGTATAAAGTTATCAACGAATTCATATATGTTTGGAAGGTCAGGCTTGAAGTTTTTAGGAAAGGGCCTTTTAATGATGTCAACATTTAGTTTTATGAATTTAGGGTTTTGAGCTTTCAACTCAGAGGAGGCACTTTTATTTATCTTTTTTGTGTTGGATTTCTTCTTTTGTTAATCTTATCTTTTTGCTAAGTTTTATTAGTGGTGGAACAGAAATGTTAGGAGATAAAAATATTTGAAATTCTTCTATAGTAGTGAGATAGGATTCTTTTGGGAAATATATAGGTGCTTTTCCTTTTTTAGTAGAAGTGAACTTCTTGGTTCTTATAATGGAGTGATGAGTGGAGGTTTTTATGGTTTTGAGAATTTAAGCAAATGGTATATCTGAATCAGTTAGTTCTTTATTTGACTCAAATGGAGATGAGTGTGAGGAAGATGTAGTCATTGGAGAGTTATGATCAGAGGAGGAAGTTGATAAGTGAGTACTTCTGATTGGTGAAATAGATCTAGTTTTGTGCATTGGAAAAGATTTTGGAGAGAATTGAGATGTTTGTGTTTGGTTTTCGAAGGATTTTGCAGAGGAAATTAGAGTGTCTAGTTTTTTCATCTAATAAGTCCATTCTATCCTTGAGAGCTGAAAAGTATGTTTCAATATTGATGAGTTTTCTTCCTAGGAAATGTGGAGTGGGTTGAGTTGGTAAAGATGAGTGAGTTGATCTGAATGATTTTGTACAATGAGGTGGAGATGGTTTAGCTACTGCCTCTGTTGCTGCTGAACTTGTATGTTCATATTCCTTCTATTGATTCCTTGATCTTTCTTCTTCATTTCTTATCCTTTCTACTGTAAGATCTTCATTTTCCATTCTTGCATTTTGTTTGTTGGGGAAGTAATCTTGGATTAGCTCATTTTTCATTTCAGTTACAAATTCTTTAGTGACATCTTCTCTATTTACTTCATCAGTTTACATACAAGAGTTAATACCTTTTGCTTTTGTTAGAGTGATTTACTCCCTTTCTTCTCTGTCTAATTCAACTTTTTCTTCTTCCTCTACTTCTCCTTCTCTAACTCTTTTTCTTTCCTTTCTTATTTTCTCAGTGACCATTTCTTCTGATGAGATGCTTATCCCCATTCTCTTTAATGTCACCATATTGATCCCGTCTGAGTACTTGAATTTTTCTACTACTTCATGTGATAGATTTACCTCTACCTTTTTGAAAATTTTGATCATTGTCATTCCATATAGTAGAGGGAGTCTCTTTGATGATTTCACCTAGTGAAGTTGTTCAGACATGAGTTTGGCTAGATCTACCTTCCTATTGAATTTTAGTGCCCATAGAATCCTTGCATCCCTTTCTGAAATGTTATCCCTACTTCTAGTTTTGGGATAAGCATTGTTGTTTAAGACATTTTGTGCAAGTCTCAAGTTTACATTTAGATTCTTAAGGTTGAGACTTTTTACATTGTCCCCAATGGTTGTTTCTATTAGCTGTGAAAATAGCTCTTTTCTAGATGATGGCCACTCAAATGTTTGTGTTTCAGTCATGGGGAGATTTAAGCATTCTTTGATGCTTTCAGGTGACATATCGAATTCCTTGTCCCCAACCCAAGACTTCTTTGTCTTAGGATTATAGTTGTAGGGAAGTATTTTTACCATTTTTGAGTAACATTCATCTTTGCAACTCATGAACTTGTTCCACCCTTGGAAGTTTATCCAATCATATACTTCTAGATTCTTTTCTTTGAAGAAATTAAAAACAATGGCTTTTCCTTTCAATACCTTCCTTTTGTTATACTTTCTCATAAACTCATGATAGCTTTGTTTATCATTTCGAAATATTACCTCAAGAAGCCAGTTTCTGTGAATTCTTAGTTTGTGAGGTGGTTGCGTCTCTTCTGACTCTTCTCTAATTCTCCTTCTGCTGAGTATAGATACTGATGTTATCTCTACATTTCATGCATTAACCATCTCCGATGGTTGGGATTTTAGGGTTTTAACATGGAAGAGCTTAGGAGATTTTGGTAGCAAGATGAGTAGAGGAAAATGGCGCCAAGAGGTCAAGGAGTCGAGAAGACAATAATGGAATTTGAATCGCCTTCTTCTGTAAGGGGCTTTGTTGCAAATAGTGAGTGCAAGAAATGGGTTTGAGATGAAGTTAAATAGAAGATTTATTGTGTACGTCCTCAGGAGCTTCAAACGAATTTTATGGCAACTAACAAACCATCAGACAAAGTGATGACTCTGTTTGTAAGCAAATATGAGATGATGGAGTTTTCCAATATGTTTTTGATTCAAGATATGTATGATTATCTAAGAGTATAATAATGATATACATATGATTAGAAGATAATGATTTGAGTGACTAATGATGTGCATAAGAAAGCTATACTTTCAATATAATGTGTACGGTATTCCAAATGATTTGCTATCAACTTAATCAAAAATCAATTTATTGACTATTTGTAAATTTAGATTAGAAAGTTACCTTAATTTCTTCAACCCATAATAAACTTGAAAATTGCTTACTTGATTATCTTCCAGCTTTTCTTGATTCTTCTTAAAAACTTCTTTTCCTTGCTTTGTTGTTATTGCTCCTGGATTAAGTCAATTGTCCAGATCCTATGTACTTTGTTAGCTTTATCACAAATAATTTCTCATGCATTTTTATTAAGGCTATACATGGATATTTCAATAAATTTTAGAAAGATGTAGAAGTTTTAAAATTTTTGGAGTTAAAAATAGAACAATAATTCATAAAATTTTAAAACTAACTTGTTCTTAAGCAAGAATGTTGTGGAACGATTTGGCCATGGAAATCTCATCACAAGTTAACTTCTAGTAGTTAAAATTAACTTGCGAAGCTTGCTTTGATACCACTTGTTAGAGCCATATACGATGAATAGCTCAAGAGGGGAGGGGTGAATTGAGCATACAAAAATTATGGTCAAATAAAATTTGATAAGCTAAGAGGAAGTAATCATGTGGTATATATGTAATTTGCATGTTTGATTATATGACTGCTTCACTTCCAAGTTCTAATTCTCTTAGCTACTCCTTTGACAAACAACTTATTGTGTGTGTGGGTGATGATGTTAATGATAACGTTATGCTTAATGAAGTAACGAAGAGTATAAAACAAATACATAAGCAACTAATGAAAATAGTGGAGTGTATGAAGGATAAAGTAAGCATGCAAACATACATGCAGACAACACAATTTTATTGTGGTTCTGGAACCTCTATAAAATTTTATAGTAGAGCGAATAAATGGAGATTGATTATCTAGAAGGAAGCAAAATCTGATTGAGAGAGATGTTACTCATTTTAGCTCCGTTCTAATTTTTCTCTCAGCTTCCTCAACCTCCTTCGTTGTTGCTACACCACTTTTATATTGCTTCAAAAACTTCTACCCATTGGAGGTAGTTGGCTTTCTATTAATGTTGAAGATCATTCCAATTTCTCTCATTGGAAAGTTGTCTTCTTGAGAAACTCACTTATAGCTAGAAAGCCTACAGCGCTGACTTTGAAGAAGGTGCCTTTCCATTTTTAGCAAATGCTAAATAAAGACTTTCTTGGTTGGCTGACTCATTTATTATTATGGAAAGATGCTCATTAATTCTGAAATGATGCAGCTAGTGAAAGTTCCAATCTTTAATAGAATGTGTACTGCATTCTTTTGAATTTTTTTCCATCTTTTGTTAATCTCAAGTTGTCCGATCTACTCTATAAAATTTGCTTCGAATGATATTTTGACCGGAGAGTGCAGTTAATGATATCTGGCATAGATGGCTTCTACTCTTCATGATATCATATTTTATCTGAGGACTTTGTCACTTGAATTTACCTTTTGTAAATGATAGGCAAAGTGACTCTGAGTAGATCCATATAATATACCTCTTTGTTGATGTCAGTGATGGATGTAGCAATTTACTTCATCTTCTGGTTTGTCTATTATAAGTAACATTTAAATTGTAGAAGCACAAAAGAAGTTTTTCTTATTCATAGTTCATATCATTCTCTTGACAGATGAAGTTTCCTTCAGTTGGTGATGTGGCTTTGTTTGTTATAAATGATAGATGATCTTTGTAGTACAAACAGAGCTTCATCATAACAAATGAAGTATTCTTCACTACACGAAGTCTTCTTTTTCATCATTAGAAGTAACTTTGTCTGTTGTGAGTAGTAGATGATTCTTCTTTATAGACAAGGTTTCTTCATTGATAGATAAAACATACTTTGTCTATTCAGCAAATGAATTTGTAGCTTATAAACAAATTCTTCCAAATGGTTCATCTATTGGCTTGTCTATCATAAGTGATTGATGAAGTTGTGGCATGTAGACAAATTCTTCTTTTAGTCACTCATATGATGGTTATCTGTTAAGGAACAGATGACTCATTGAGGCATGGACGACTTGCTTCTTTAAAGGTTGTCTGATACCTTTGTCCATTGCTTAGTGACAAACAACTCTTTGTGGATGAAGGTGGCAGACAAAGTTTTCTTCTTTAGTTGTTGTGCTATTTCTTCTTTGTCTTCTATAATTTCTATAGAGATTACAGACAGGTTCCTTGGTCTCTTCAGTTTTTGTATGAGTGTTCGTTTTGGCTTCTTTATTTGTCTATTTTCAATTCCTTTTTGTTTCTGCTTTTTCAAACTGAAATCATCTTAGTGTTGCAGACAAGTATTCATTATAACCAATTTTTCTATCTTGTCTGTGGAATGATTTTTCTGAATCTTCTTAAGGTAGGTGCTATTTGACCCTGTCATCATCTGTAGATAAATTGTTTGATCACTTATTGAGGCTTTGAATTCCATGACTTTAGTTTTACTCGATGACTTCTTTTCAAAGTTTTAGTATCATTCTTTTTGATTATTCTTATCTTCTTTTGGTCAATGAGTTAATCTTGCTGATGCATTCGTTGTGTGCGTTGTCCACTGTATTCAAATTGTTTCCCGGTATGTATAGATTTTTTTCTGCTATACTTGCGCATCCTCAAAACTTGACTAATTACCATACACACTGTTTGGTTCAACAAATTGGACTTGGAGAATTCTGAATTTAAGATCACAAGGAGTGTGGTTATCAGTAAAAGGTAACCAGGTTTACTTTCTTTATGTAATTGAGTTAAATTTTTATGACTCTGTATTACAGGCATTGTATTTGATTTTGGATAAAGTTGTTGTATATTGCCTTGATTATGTTTAAATAATGTGACTTATGTGGTGTGATGTTTCCTATTCCCTTGTATAAATTCGAAAACTGAATGTAAGTGTGTACATGTATATCTACTTATGTTTTACGATGCATTGAAATTGGTAAGTCCATGGAGAGTTATTGATACATTGCTTTGGGTAATTTGGGAGGCCTCATATTTGTGATTTAGCTACAAGATTTGGGGGAATAATGGATGATAATGAAGGGTTAAATAAAACGAATTAAGGTGTGAATAAGAGGGTGAAACATAGAAAATAAAGGAGAAAAATACAGAGCAAATAGGGGTAAACAAAGTATGTCAAAAATTTAGGCAGCGAAATGTTGAGCCACAAGAAAGGGATTCTGAGCCACGGCCCAAAAATAGAAAGGTGACAAAAGTTGGGATAGGGGATTTATGAGCCTCGGCTTAGCAATATTAAAGTGACAAAAAAATTATGTTATTTAAATAGTTTGTTTTCTTTGGAACTTCGGGAAAAAGTTTTTCTTGGAAAATTGAGGACATCTTTTAGAGATTGTAAAGACATGGAAATGATATATAAAAATGCTAGAATGGTATATAACTGACTTGGTCCTTGTTGTTGGTCCCATGTAAATGATAGCTCAAGAGGGGAGGGGTGAATTAAGCTTATGAAAATTATGGCCAAATAGAAACTAATGCGCTAAGAAGAAGTAGTGATGCAGCACATATGTATTTTATATGTCAGTTTGTTTGATCACTGTGACTATTTTACTTCCAAATTCAACTTCTCTTATCTATTCTTATTTCAGGTAGGTTATCATGTGTGCATGATAATATGAGTGATAATGTTATGCTTAATGAAGAATAAAATAGGTGAACAAACATGATGAGAATGCAAAATGTCATATTTTATTCTCCTAATACTTCATCTTTTGCACCTATTTGATTCCTAAATAT